>CADDXX010000162.1:786734-914465 GCA_902810485.1 Alauda arvensis | reverse complement strand
TAAAGAGGGTGGAATTTTGTATGTGAGAAGTGTGTGATGTATTTAAGGAGCAGCCTTCAGTGTCAGACAAACCCCTGGGTTCCCTTCCAGCAGCAGTGATTGTAGAGGAATACAGTGTCACACTGCTGCCTGGCAGGACCCGTTTCCTTTCCCACACCAGTCTGCTTTGCCCTTGAGTGTAGGGGTGGGAAGATCTCATGTGGGCTTGACACCTAATGAGAAGAGGAATGAAGTGGTAAGAGCATCTCTTCCTCAGGTTTTTGCTCTTAAATTGATTCTCATTTTGGAGTCTGTTTATAAGAAGGTGGGTTTTGTACCTAAACTGCTGAGCTTTATGAGCTCTAGAGGTCTCTCTATTGATTAAAAAATGCTGTGAGTGATAAATATTTATCTCCCAGAAACAGAAAAATGGATAAGTATAGAATAGTACAAGCATAAATCAAATTGGTTAAACCCCAGTAAAGTGAAATGAAATTAAAATCCTTAGAAAGCAAGGTGAATTCCAGAGAGAGCAGATTCTTGGAAGGAATGATTCCCAGYGTTTCTTTGTTAGATCATTCCAGGAAAGTAAACAAGAGCTGAGAGGGTATTAGTTGAAAATTCAATAGCACTATTGATAAAAAGAAGAGAATTCACAATTTCACTTGGAGACAAGGGACTTCACTCAGCAGGTAGATATTCCCACGGTTTTTCTTCTCTGTATATTTATGTAAGTTGTCTGTTTACTCACTGGTTTTAGCAGCAACAGAATAAAGGCTTTTTCTCCTTGACAGAGGTATATTTCTTGTAATTTTTTGAATTCGCACATTAAATATAGCTTCTCTTTTCTCTTTGTGTGGGCAACATGAGTTGTGTGACAGGTACCATGGTACAGGTTCCATGCTATGGAAAGAAAAATTGGGGAAGCACCTTGAGTTATCAGAAAGTAAAGTATTTATTAAATAGGAGAAGGAAGTAATAAATACAGGAGTAGATACAAAATTTATTGAGAAATAGAGGTAATGTGAAATAAAAGAAAGGAACTACTACCCCTGTAAAGCATCCTGACAAGGCTGATTTTGGATTAGGAGAGATGATGCAAGGGGCTTGTAAGTAGTTAAATCAAAGGCCAAATGGCTTGTTATGTGAAATCTGGTGCATGGGAAAGGGGGAATGAGGACACAGATTTCTGTAATGATTCGTCTGCATGCTTTGTTTTTTCTCCTGTGAGTCAGAGGTCGCATCAGAGTTGTCAGTGCATAATTAGCTGCCCATATCTTGCAGAGTCTGACTAGAGGCATGTTCTCATGCTTTGTGCCATTCAAAACACAATGCTAGCACCTTTTCTGCTTAGTTTTTCTAAGTGGCTGTGAATATACTTTTTCAAATAGTCTTTTTGGAAGATAGTAGTTAGACTGCAATAACAAAGGCCTGCAAGACTGGAATACTAGGCTGGAAAAAAGGCCAGTAAGAGATTTGAAATAACAATTTGACATGGTGAAAAGCCTTATTGTGGTTTTAAGAAAACTGAAAATCCTCCACAAATGCACCAAAAGTGATTCACAGACAGAGAAGTATGTTTGTATACCTGCTTTGAAGATTTGACCAAAATGCAGATCAGAGAAATAAAGAGCATGTGTAGTAAGTATACAGTTACACTTGATGTCTGAAATTAAAAACAAAACTTCATCTCTCATTTTAAGGTTCTCTGCACTTTTTTTTACTAGAATTTGTGATTGTGATTGTAATTTGTTTGATAAAGTTGTTCAGTGACAAATGTGTTTTTATGCATCTGAAAACATCTACTGAAATCAGAGAGTAGCAGGACATATATCATGTTCTAACTCGCCTTTGGTGTCCTTGCAGAAGTTTCTCTATTATTTGTTTTAGGCCAGAACAATTTATATTGTGCTAGTAAGCTTTTCATATTGAGCTGTATACCCCATAAATAAGAGAGGCCAAATTAGAGTGTGTTAAATAATAAGGACAGATATTTTTTATTTGATTTGTTTACCAGTTCATGTAGATGTCAGTAATATCAAAATCTGAAAGAAACCACTGTGGAAGCACAAATGTTCTTAGACGTTTCAGCATCCAGTGTGCAATATACATGCTCAACTAAACAGGGAATAGGGTACTTCAGGTTTTATCCCTGTTCCCTATTTGCCACATGACTATGAATTTTGCTTTGTTTTTGTATTCTCTCTGCCTTCTGTATAGGCATATATCTTAAGTTCTGTGATGTAGTGTTAGGAAAGGTGGTAACTGAAAAAACTCTCCCTTTCCAGTTTTTCCTGCTTTTCCATTTGGAGTTTTGTACAGTCACAACTGAGAATGGAGTTGCTCTCCAGACAGAGGTCTGTCTTGGTTGTGATTCTCTCTTCCATTTCAGTTCACTGGTGTTTGAAGGCTTGGTTGAGGTCTCCCACATCTCATCAGAAGACATCTGGTGTTCAAGATGCTCTGCTTGCTTACCATTCCAGGAATTGTTGGTAGCTCAAGTTCCTCATTGCTAGAAGCAGCTGGCTATGGATCATTAGTAGAAAATACCTTGTCATRAAAGGGGTGAGGAGCATCTGTGTTCTGTTCTCACGAAAAGTGAGAAGAAACAGGCTAGTGAAAATAAAATATTGAATCTCTGAGAGGGTTGGTTGTGTTATGCATTTCCCAGCAACCTGTGCTCAGTATGGTAAACTCTCTCTTGTGTGTCTAAATTCAAATTTTACATTGTCTGTTGACATAATCACATTGATTTGGTGATAACCATTGAAATTTGCCTTTCAGTCAGAACTGAGGATCAGATGGAAGTGTGTAATCACCTTTTGCTAGATACCATAGATTAAACAATGTTTGCATTAGGATATGAAAACAGTTTCTATTTGTTTTATATTCACGACTAAAGTGGACTGCAAAAGACACAGTGTTCCTGGTTTACCCTTTTGTCTTGAATGGAGATGTGGTGTTATATTTTGGCAGAAAATCTGTGCCGTTAGAACATTTTGTTTACTATGTGTGAGAATTAGGTAAGTAGTTACAATTGTAAAAGCAGGTAAAAATACCCGGTTCCAAAATAGATGAGTTTCACTTCTTTAGTTAATTTCTGATTTCTGCTTAATAAATTTATGTAGAATATGTCTCAGGATGCTGTGAACTAGGGGATATTGTGAAGTCAYTTAAAAATCTTGTCAATTAGGAGAATTTGGGAATACAGCATCATGCCAGAGGGATGTAGAAACAATAGAGCTTTAAGTAAATTAAAGTTGCAAAAGTATAGAGGAGACCAGTTAAATCATTGCCACGGATGCTCTGAGTGCATACAATCATACATTTTTCTGCTGTGACTGCCTGCCATATATCTGGCCTTACCCTTGAGGGTGTGTAGTTCTCCTAGCAATTGACCCACTGATTGCAGGGGTCTGGAAAGGGTGGGAGGAATGGAGTGTGTGCATGTGCTATCTTGTCCATAGTGCAAACACCAGCAGACTGTGTTAAACTCTCATAGTGCCATCATTTAATTCTGTTTTACAGTGAATGTGAGAAATTACTAATGCCGAGACTGCACTATTACATTTAGCAGCTTCTTGTGGTGGTAAATGAGCCAAAAGAAGCATTAAGTCAGCCACATGCATATTTTGTTTGACATAATATAGTTTATACAAGAAATAGTAAAATACTAACTAGGAGAAAAATAGAAAATGTCACACAGATACCAGACTGGCAGATTAACATCTCTTCCTCCCATCTGTGCACTGTCATTTGTATACATGAGCAAATCGAAGTGCTGTTATCATTGATACTTCTGTTTCTAATATTTTTGTGTTTAATTTATTGTGTGGTTCTATTGCATCTCTGGAAGATGAGATTCTCTTCTTTATTTACAGACCTTGTGGATAGAAATTGTTGTCAGACAAGTTACTTTTGACTAAACGCAAAAGAGCTTACATTTTTTGGTTTGTAGAAAAGTAAGATGTAATCTACATTCTGCATGAAGGTGAATGAGTGAAAAAAATTCTGGGCTTGTGAAGGCTATGTGATAAGTGATTTTTAATTTTTTCCACTGGTTTCTGGTTTTGATAGTTCTAGTCAGTTAGAAGATGGCTTGGATTAAAATGGTAAATGAATTAGCTTGGACTTCATGTCACCAGAAACGAAATGTGAAAATTTCATGGAAGGTTTTTTTTTTAAAACGTAAGTTCATTGAATTGAGACCCATACTTTCCTATGTTATTGTAGAGTGCCTTAGATTTCACAGGGACATTATGGGGCTTCCACAGGTTGCTACTGCATACATAATATGATTTTATATCAATCTGATCTAACTTYTAAATGTCAGTGTGTCCTCTCCAGAGTGACCTTCAATCTGGTAGCTGATTACGATCAGTATCAGTGAGTACCTGGTGGTTTCTTGCTGTTTTGGTGGCACTGTTCTGTCTTGGAAAGCATTTATTTCAAAACTGTATTGCAGTGTCCCTTGTCAAAATCTGTGGGTAAAAGTTCACAGAATCAGCTGATGATCTTAAGGAAAAACGATTAAGATTTTGGGCAGATATAGTGAGTGAACATCTCTCATATATGCACATCCTATTGCACCCAGAGATTACCAGCTGTGATTTTAATAGTGGCAAGGTTGATAGGTGGTGAGGTAGAGAGGTGAGAAAAAGAAATGTTCTCCATCAGCATTAGTCATCAGGTGGGGAATATGACTGAGTAATGTTTGGCATTTTTTGTTGAACAACCTGTGTGAGGATGTGCAAGGTGCAAATGATAGCCGTGCTACCTTCTGCAATCTTCCATAGAGAAGTAAAATTAGTTTCTTTGGATGCATCTAAAGATGGTTGCTATTAACACCTTTGTAGAAGAAGCAAGGACCACATTGCATGGCAAGCATGCCTTTTAAAGGTGGAAGAAAAATTTGAAACCTGTGGCTCAATGCTTTTTGGGTGGGCAAAACCAAGTCAGTGAATTCTTTTCCTCCCCTTGCCTTTATATCTAAAGGTTAGATATAGCACAATCATGAAACTGTAGCAATGGAGAACAAAGACACAGGGACCTCCTTGCTTTCTCTGAAGCAAATGGTTTATTGTAGCAAACCAAACCCTTTTATGTTCTAAACTTAACCCAAACAAGCACGCATTGGCTGCCTGCCACTGCAGTGTCCCTGCTCCTGCATCCTCATTTTCCCAGTCAGCTCTCTGATCATGTGGTGTCCATGTGTCTCTCCAGCCAGTCCCTGCCCTCACGCAGGAAGCAAACACACGCCAGCCATACAACCTGCTCTCTGGTTGCCAGACCTGGTTTGTACCTCCCTGCTAGCTGAACCTTTCCCAGCTTTCTACTGAGCAGGAGTGAGCAGGATTTCTTGTCTCCCACATGAAAAAACTTCTATCCACTTACCACTCCAGCAGTATGCTATTCCTGGCCTYTAAAGGTATATGGCAGAGAGAACTTACACTTCCACAGACACTGGGATGCAGRCACCTTCCTTCTCTGTGCGGACATTAGCACGTGCAGGTATGACTGCAAAAAATGAGAAAGCATTGAAAACCACATTTGTGCATCAATTTTATATTGAGGCTTGAAATGAGATAGTGAAAGTTTGAGGTGTTTATGAAAGTAAAGGAGGGAAAGAAGAATCAGGGATACTTTGCCAGGATGATGTTTTCACAAATGAACCAGCAGTGAATTCACAGCAATAATATTCATGGCACATGAAGACTAGCCGATTTCCAACAGTAAAACTAAAGAACTGGAATTATGTAAGTGTGTCTGTAGGATTGAAAGTGAGGAGAAAACTGCTTCCTTCTTTTACCAAGCTTTACTGTAGGCTGGAGCTGGGGGGACATTSGCCTTACTGTCCTGTACTGTAGCTTGTGTGATCCCTCTAGCAATGCTGATGTCTTAATTGAAATCTGGATAATTTCTCAAAGCCTGTTATAATTACCTAAATGATGAATGCTGCAGTAATCCTCAGTGATAAGATTGTGACTGGTCCTTTCCCAAAGGAGATGGTTTTCAGTTTGTGACTGTTTTTGGCTTGTAGTATCACAGCTCAGTAGTCCTATATTAAGCGCTTTGTTTTACAGGCTATTACAAGCAATTATCTTGACCCACTTACTGTCTTTCATGTTGGCTAAAAGACATGAATATTGATGGCCAAATGTAAAACTGCTCTCTAGTCTGATCTGGATCATTCTCTTGTTCACGTGCGTTAACCCCCTTTAGGTGTGAAACACTGAAAATAATACTTCTGCAAATTGTACTGAATAACTACTTTGAAGAAAAAGAAAAGAGCTTCTTGAATGTGACTTTATAAAATAAAGAAAATAATAGGAAACTATTAACTGATATTTCAGCTTTCATTTAGCCATATTAGTTTTCTTTGTGTACATTCTGATTGAAGTCTGCTTCCCAATATGTTTTTTCACTGACTTGTCTTTACCACCTGTAGTAAGAACTAATGTAAAGTGGAGTCAGTATGACTTTATCCTGTGCAGATACAATCCACTACAGCAAGAAGAGCTATGAAAAATCTATTTTCTCCCTTGAAAATTTTGATCTCCCATTAATGACAGCCAAGAAGTACTGCAGCTTCTTTGGTTTCAGTGAAGTTGAAACAATTGCAGTAACCTTTTGCTTCTGCAGTGAGCTGAATTCCAATTTTTTAATGAAGGGTTTCATAGGAAAGGGTGTAACTGAATGGTAGTAACCATTGCTTAGGATTTCTGGTTCCCCCTTCCAGAGTTCTAGCAAGAGCTGAAATGTGTCCTTACTTTTAGAAAAACATATATAACCATATAAGAATATCTGAGCAAATAGTTTTCTGGAAGAACAGTGTACTAGTGTAAGACTTGTGAAGAAGTCTTAGAAACTAAATTGTCTCAAGTTGATACATTGTTCAAATGAACCAGGAAATCCATTAGTAATCTCTAGTGTGGTCACGCTTGGGAGAAAAAGAAGTGGTCCCTACCAAATAACCTCTGTAATAAACATAGCAGTGTTTATAACTGTACTTAGCTCTCTGTTGAAGATGACCTCCTTTTGTTGATGCTAGTTGTCTAGTGGTAACTGCAAGTCTTGAGCTGCAATTCATACACATGTTAATTTGCAGTGGTCCACCTCTTGAAGTCAATGCTTCACTGTCTTTTGTTTCTTGTTTTAGAAGCATGGCAAATTGTTGCTGTTCCAAGAACCAGTTCTCCAAACATTTTGTTATTATTTTTAAAGGGCTCCCCCTTAGATGTTTTGTTTTTTTTTTTTTTTTCAAGCAACCCTAATTTTAATGGGAGAAAAGGTTTGTTGTCTTTTGGTTGAGTAAATTCTCATAGATGGTTCAAAATTATTATGCTTTGTCACTGATGTTTAGCAGTACTAAGACTGACAAAATATGCACATGTGGTTGTGTGATATATTCCCAAATGTTAGCTCAGAATTTTAAACTCACTTTAAGAGGAGTGATAGAAAATGTCAAGTAATTGCTGCCTAGAGGGCATGTTATTTTCAGAGCAGCTTAGGGGTAGATATGAGTGAAAGATCTGTTTGGCTTTGTTGATTTATTTTGTGCCTTTTGTGAATGTTGAATATGAGGACTGATTCAGGTTCAACTTTGTCAAGTCTATCAAAGTGGAAGATTTTTATGGGTAAAACCATGTCTTGTTATTCAGCAGTCCCTGGTGTCAGTCTGTTCATGATTCTGCCACTGACATAAAAAAGGTGTTTCCCATCCCCTTGCCCCCCCCCACCCCAAACTCTCTAAAAGTACCAGTAATACTAGTTTCCTTGGTCAAACACTTATTTGTGAACTAAGTTACTACTCTATTTGTCTTGAACTGGTTGAAAGTTCTTAAGTGTCCTACAGTATTGTAGACTTAAGATAGTGTGTTAATGAACATAAAAGACACTCAAAATATGAAAAAGTTCAGTAAAGCAGCATATTTTCACCAGGGGAGGAAATAGTTCCATGGAGTTTCCATAAAGAAGGTTCTTAATTTCTTTTGAGTAAAACTTTGTACTTCAAGCTTCAATTAGCTTGACTTGAAATGTTAGTCATGGTACTGATGAAAAAACTGAATGAGTAAACTTAAAAATTCAGAGSTACTAGTGATTGCTGTGGCCTAAGTTCAGGTTCCAGGGGGTTAAATGTATTCCTAATACTTAATTTACTCTAACAGCTGACTTAACCATGGAAAAATGTATAGGTGCCAAGGAGACTCTCACAAGTTGAATAAGCTACTAGCCTCTGGGAATTTCATCCTGATACAGATGGTACATATTAGGGGCTCTTGTGGGAAAACTACATTTTATAGAATGTGAGGGGAAAAAACACTGTAATTCACAAGATGATCAGAATACAAATGCTTTGTTGAAGGAATTTTTACTGTAAGCAAAGAGCAGGCAGGCAAATTGAGTGGGAAGAGAAGAATTAAAACTTAGGTTATACTAYAAACAATGCATAAGTGAATCTTAAACAGCATGGCTGGCAATAAGAAACATGTAAGCTTTCCTTAAGGAAGCAAGTCTTTTTTCTCACTTTTACATACCTGTCTGAAAGCTATGAGAGTCTTGAGGATGTTAACTTTTTCTGTATTTTATGAAAAATACTACCTTGGGAAAGGAGGACAGACACAAATTAGTGCCACCAGTGTAGGACAGGCAACAGAGAGGTTGATACTGGCCTTTTCCACTGTCCCTCAACTTAGATAAGCATCAACACTTGCTAAATCCTCAGAAACGTGGGAGTTTTATCCTTTGCTCAGAAACTAAAAAATACCCTGGAAAGAAGTCTTGGGAACACGTGAAGATGCCCAAGGCACACAGGCCATGGCCCAGACAAAATCTGGGTGAAGTAAGGGCTGTTCTGAAACTGCTTTTCAGTCTTAGTAAAATCTTCCATCTTCCTGTGAGGCATTTAAGCTTTAATGGTATGTGTTCTTTTGGTTCTTTTCTGTTGTCTCCATTTCATAGCCACCATCTGACAAGGTGATGAAGGAAACAGTATTACTGGTCTGTTACCTTGTGTGAAACTTTCAAGACTAAGACTGTAGCTTTTCTATTTTTCTGTAACTTCTGAAAAATCACGCTGCTTTCTTCTAATGTTACATTTCTCAGCATGCGCCCTAGCAGACCTAGGAAAGGATGAACAGACTGCTTTCCCTCTAGGCATTGTACTGACTCCCTCTGAGGCAGAAGAGTAAATGTTGAATCCYGTTCTTCTGAACTTCTGCTCCTTGGGATGATGAGAAGGAATGGGAAACAAAACCTCACACATAGTTTGTTCATCTGCCTTTACTTTCTCATGAAGCCTGGTAATGTTTGCTAGGAGTAAGAGGATAAATGAACTCTTTTTATAGAGAATGTCAGCTTGAACACATCACATGTTCAAAATATGTCAATATTAACAACATTTAGAGGGAAGTGAACAAAGCAAGAACTTCAAAAGGTAGGAACAATCACAGTCAAAGAGAATGAGAGTTGGGAAGTAGAAATAATTGCTGSTAACTCCATATCCACATGTTTCTTCCAAGTGAATAATTAGAAGCATTTTATTCAAGGTTAATTTGGTAAYTGATTCCCAGACATACGCCTGAATTTTAATTATTTCCCAGTTGTCTGATGGATGTCAAACAATRACTGGCTTCACCATTTTTTAAAATTCATATTCTCATTTAAAAGTGTGGTGAAAAAGATCCTTCTTTGTACCTCCTGGAAGCAGACAATAAGAAATGAATGAGCTGTCCTAGTTTAGAGCATTAAAGTACAAAAATGTAAAAGGTTTGTTTAGAAATACGTAATAAGGAACTCCTGTCTCCTTTACTTGCTAAAAGAAATTGTTTCCAGGGGAGGAAGTGGGTTATTAGAGAAGCTTTGATGCTATGCTCCCAACGAATACTGTTTTTAGTCACTGCCTTTGTTCTGGGACAGACAATCAGCATGAAGTTATTCCATGCCCCTTAAACTCCTAGCCTCAAGCTGAGGGACCAAGAGTGTTGAAAATAATATGTATTTACAAGACAGTTACTTCAGGCATTTTGAGGAAACTCTGGAAGAAGATATGAGAGACCAACCAAAAGTTTTTTTTAATCTTTAATTGAGGATCTTAACGCAGATTTAGTCTCCTTGGAGGAGTTGGATGGATTGACTTGCAGTCTAGGCATCACATTGCCTACAATTATGTATGCTTTCAAAGGCTAAAATATATGGGTGGCTCTCAAATGTATTCAGTGTAGAATTATGGTTATCTGAACACCTTTGACAGTTATAGCTATTTTTTTGGGTTGTTCATCCAGGAAACAGCAGTGCCAGATGTATGGATTGTTGCACATACCTACCTGCTTTTCTGAGAGGACAGCTGATGGGGGAATGACAAAAGAGAACAGCAGAAATAAACTGAAGAAAGTGCTCAGTGCAAGTCAATATACTAATGTAAGGCCAGGTTTTCTTTCTTTTTTTGGTTCCACTGAACTTACTCGTTTAATTAATGGTGTTAAAGCCATACTCCAAAGTCTCTGCCAAATGCTTAGGTCACTAACAGATGAATCTTGTGGGTTTCCTGGCAAATTCTCTACTGTAAAAGCAGTCAGTAAGGGTACAAAGATGAAAATGGCATAGTTACCATATTTGTGTTAACATTACAATGGAGATTGATCAGTTTAACTAAGTAAACATATTTTTTGTAGAAAATACATAGACTTGAGCTTAAACTCTTTCACAAGCTATAGCTTGTAGGTTCACAGAAAATTTGGTGTATGTTGGCTTCCAGCATGATAACTGAGGCTGGGTAAGAAGAATCTTCTTATGGTCRCCCTATTTAAGACACAGAAAAAATGTAACCCTATCCCAGCCAGAACCAGTACAGAAGTGCTGCACATAAATATAAAGCCACTTGCTTAGAGGCTTTAAAGTTATTCTTTAAAGTGAAGGAGAACACTTGCTTACTGCCACTTCAAGTCTGTGAATCCATTCTGAGATGTTACAAGTCTGAAATGCAGTGTGTTTAGTGACACAGACTTTTGTGGGACTACATCTGTAAGACATCTTTTTCTTGGGTGGGACTGAAATTAGACGCTGAAGCTGTAACATGCCACTTTCAGAAAGTGACATAATTCCACTGGCATTTTCTTTACCATATTGTTGCACTTTCCTATGCTTCATATCACTACTGTATGTATTTGTATGAGCTTTACCGTGTCTCCTGAAGTAATTACAAGTTTGAAACACTCAGGTGCTGTGTGTTCGTGTACAGATATGACGGCAAATAGAGATTAAGTGGATTGAGTGACTTAAAGGATGGGCAGTTCCAAGGGAATATTTACCAGTATATATTGTCCAGTGTCCTCCTTAGGTAACTGATGTCTTCTGAAGTCACAATAATTTGTCCTTACTATAGGGAAGTGTTGTGAGAATCTTTTGATGAGAATTCAGACTAAAAATTGAGGTAAATGATTCTCATCTGTTTGTGAAAGGGCATGTGTGTCTGGGGCTGTCTTAGCTGTCTTAAATAGTTAATTTTCATATGTATGTTGAGGCTGTGTCAGTGGCATTTGTAAGCACATGGTTGTGCACCTTATTTATGTTACTTTAATAAAAAGTGTGTTACAGATGTAGTTTAGCTCTTCTCAGTGGCGTTGTAATATATGCTTTTAAATACTTCCTTTGAGGTTTCTCAGTTTTTCCTGATTTTATGCTCTAATTTTTTAAAAGACATGGGTAAGTTAACATCTTAGGAGTGAGCAATTCAGCAATTCTGCTGCCCAGAGTAATTATGTTACACTGCAAAAAAGCAGATACTTATTTAACTGAAATAGCCAGCCATCCAGTTTGAGATAACCYACTTATGAACATAAAGAAGACTAGGTGTTAAGTGGCTGTTCGGTAAAATGGAATTACAGTTTAAATACAGGTCTTCTAAAATTCTTATTATATGTTTCTCTCTATATTGATTACCATTTGTTATTATCTTGTTAAATGTAGGAAGTTATGTTAAATCAGCTGGTCGTCTTCATTATGCTCAGCTGAACATAACGTAATTCTCTTGTATCAGGGACTTTTTCTCAGTAGGACACCTGTCTTACATTCAGTCATTAATAAATGTTGTAAATAGCACTCATGTTGAATAATACCTCATTAAGAATGATGAAAGTAAAAACAATCTGCCTGCTCAATAAATAAAATTAAGATGCTGCTGTGAGTATTCTGTATTAATTCTGCTTCACAAAGATTTTTTTCCTGCAGTACATTATGTCTATGTGCTACTTCTCCAGTCCACCTTGACATTTTTATTGGTTCTGAAGACTTCAAGTAGGAGCTGGTTATACTGTGTTGACCCCTGCATTCTACTTCTAGCCTTGTTTTTTGACTGACTTTGCTGTGGGCTTTTTATTACTGGGCAGCTCTCTCGTGGTGTGTACCACTACTTGTAAAATGGCTATCCCCTACTATTGCTCACTCTTGTCTTGGGTGTCTTAAATACTTCAGCTTGCTCTGTCTGTGGGAAAGCTTAAGAAAGTATGTTTGCGATTCCTTGAGAAAGAAAAATTCAGAATGGCTCAATGTTAATTTCAGTCTGTCTTTAGTTTTGCTCTGAACTAAAGCATAGTGCAAGGAAAAGATGCTATTGATTTGTCCTTTCCCCAAAATCTGCCCTCAAGCAGATGGTGGTTTGATCCTTTGTGCTGTCCTTGGAGGCACGTAAACAGTTGAGGAAAATGAAGAATGTTCCATTGCTACTACTTTGTGAATCATTATACAGCTTAATTATTTTATTTAATTATTTAATTATACAGCTTAATTGGTTTTTGTCATGCTGTCTTTTGTATACATAAGTAAATATTCTTTATAAAGTAACTTCAGGACATTTTGGAAGATAGTGGTGAAATATTCTAAAAATAGTTAATTTGCTATGTATGCTTTCAATACCTGTCCTTTGACTGCTMTTCTTAGCTTAGTCCTGCTTTTACTTATATTAGCAAGGTTTAGCTTAGAGGATTCTTAAAAGCAAATTTTTTCATGCAGTTGTAAGTTTGGTCTATTTACATATCAGGGTTAATCCTTCAATTAGTGTCAGGTAATGGAGTAATATACCCCCAGATAGCTGGGGATAAAACAAAAGCAAATAACAAAATCAAATACCCAAAGAAAAAACCCAAAAGAAATCATCAAATAAAAAGTAAGAAAGGTAAGGAACCTCCAGAATTAAATATGCTAGATTTTGAAAACCCTTCTTTTGCAGTTAACTTCCATCTACTATGGGAAATAATGCTTTAGATAAATTGTCTCCAAACTTTTCATATAAAAGTTGAGAGCATGACTCCTTTGAAAGCACATGATATGCTGACTTAAAATGGTGATTTCCATTTTGACTAATTTAGTGTCATCTAGACAATATTTACTCTAATTCCTGAAAGAATTATAAATGAATGTTAATGGAGAATATTTTTTAGATTGAAATTGTCACACACATCATTTTGCAGGTTTGAATTGCCTTTCTTCACCCAAAGCGAATAATTACATTCCCCTTATCAAAACTGAAGAAAAGGGTAAAGTTTTCTGTTCCTCTGCAGTTTTTGTGAGTCTTGACCACTAATGAAACTATGGTGGTTTAAGATTACTTATTTCCTGTATGTCTGGCTGGTGGTATGCACTTTAATTTTTGTTCAAGATGTTTACACGGAATTATTTCTACTCTCTGTTTCTCAAGCTGTTATTTATTTAATCAATACATTACATGGAGAAAATATGTGCCAGAGGCATACAAGGCAAGGTAAGACAAATACATTGCAAAGAGCAAAAAAAAAAGTTTAGTGTTTCCATTGAAATATTCTTCGCAAACCCAAAACTTAGTTTTGCCAGTCATTTTAGAAGAATTTTGGTGTGATGATGCTGTTTGAACAAAGATTGGGCTATTCAGTAAAAAAAAAATTATGTTAGCAGTTTGCCTATGTAAATGTTATTAGGAAGAACTTCCTTTTTTTTTTTTCAAGATCTGTGTAATTAAAATAGTTACGGTCTCCAAAAAGTGTTCCTCCAGAATTATAATCAAAACTATTTCGTTATTACTGAATGCTAGCAACTCAACAGTGAAATTGGAAAGATGTCACTGACTGGAAAATTGGAAACAACGCTGTGTTGCTTCTCTTAGAAACAAGTACAGCTGGGGATTACAGAGGGAATTGTTTATTCTGTAGAATATAAATGAGTAAAACCTTGCTAATGTTTCCGTCAATAGCTTTCCAATTAATTTTGTGGCATCTTTTAAAAGAAAAAAGACCAATTTGCACATGCAATTTTATCCACTTTTTTCCTACTATTTTCAAAAGTGCAAACTTGAAGTACTGCATGATGAATGGCTTTTATGCGTAAGAGAACAGTTAGGTTTCTTAGGCAAAACTGTAGCTATGCTCTATTAAAAGTCTATTTGAACAGCTTGGTCACTTTGGGTTTTTTTTTTTTTTTTGTTTTACAGATTAATAGTGCAAATACAATTTCATTAATACAGCAATTTTTAAGGTAAAGATTTTTTAAAAAACTACTTGTTCACTTCATGCTGGAATTGGCCTACAGCAAAACCAGGTTTTCAGGGTTACTTTGAAGATTTTCTGCCTTTATGGCACAATCTCTGTTTCTTTCCCTTCCATTTCTATTTTATGTGCAAAGAGGAATTTGTCAGATGTGTGGAATGTAGGGCTCAGGGTTTGAGAAGAAATATATMAGTGGATAGCTTATGTGAATTAATATATTGTACCTTTCAGTGTGTATATATATACACAAACATAKATATATCTATCTTTCAATGTATCTGAAATGCTTGTACACATGCTGTGTGAGGAACAAACAGGATGAACTGGAAGCCTTGGTCAGCTCCCAGCAGCAGCTCAGGGAGAGGCAGCAGTGTGTGCCCGGGCAGCCAGGAGGGCAAACCCCATCCCGGGCTGCATCAGACACAGCATCACCAGCTGTGATTGGGATCATCCTGCTGGATTCAGTCCTGGTGCAGCCTCATCCTCAGCCCTGTGTGCTGTGCTGGGCCCCACAGTTTAAAAAGGATGTGAAGGTCCCTGAATGTGTGCAGAGGAGGGGAAAAAGCTGGTGAAAGGCTGGAAGGAATGTCCTGTGAGGAGCAGCTGAGGATTCTGGGTTTGTCTGGTTTGGAGGAGAGGAGGCTGAGGGGTGACATTATTGCCCTGAACAGCTTCCTGAGGAGGGGATGTGGAGAGGGAGGTGCTGATCTCATCTCCCTGGGATTCAGTGATGGGATTAGTGTGAGTGGTTCAAAGTTGTGCCAGGGCAGGTTCAGACTAGATATTCAGAAGCATTTTTTTACTATAAGGGCAATAAATATATTGGAGCATCCTTAATAGAATGGTGGTCAATGTCTCAAGCTCTCAGTATTTAATAGGCATCTGGACAATGTCCTTAACAACAAATATGAACTATGTCCTGAAGTGTTCAGGCAGTTGCACTAGGTCATTATTATAGGTTCCTTCCAGTTGAAATAGTTCGTTCTATTCTGCCTCTCTGAAGCAGATGAAGGAGACTATAGGCATGCTACAAGTCAGAAACAGCATTAGAATTTTAATTATTTCTGGTTGAAGAAAGTTGTTTATATGCCACTTCCTTTTCCTCACGTGGCTATTTTCTTCCATCAAAATTCCTAGTGTAATTGTTGTGATAATTGTAATCGTTGTATACACTGTGCATGCCAGTGTATACAACGTTTACATCACCTGTATGCAAACACAGCTCTTAAACTCAGTTTATGCCTGAAGCATAAATTTACATCATATTAATTGTAATTAATGTTTGCACACAACTACATGTCTCTCCCTTTCAGGGTATTTTTGATTGCAGAGCTTTGTACTGTTACACAAGTAATGCTGGGTGACAGGCAGAAAAACTAGGCAGATTCATGTAAACTGTTTACCATAAATAATTGTTCCCGCCGTAACAGTATCCTTTGATAGTTTAAGCTCATGTCTTATTAACATACGTGTATTTTACTTAAGTTAACATAGTTTTCTATATTTTTGCATTTGTTAATGAATGGTATGAACAAAATTTGTTTGAAGAGATTTTTTTGTTTCCTGTTCTTAGTCCCACTCTCCAATTGCTAAAATAATTATGAGAGGTAGACTACTGTTCATGATCTCATGTATATGTACTCTGAATAGCTTCCAGAAGATAATCAGGTACACAATACAAGCAAAATTGTTTGTTTTTTTTTTTTTTTTTGTATACTGCATCTGAAGAACTAAGAACTGTCTGAAATTCAGCAAAAGAAATTGCAGAATCCTGCAGTTGGGGAGGAATAACCCCAGCCACCAGCACAGGTGGTGGGCCAGTCTGCTGGAAAGCAGTTCTGAGGAGAAGGAGCTGGGGTTCCTGGTGGGTAGCAAGCTGTCCATGAGGCAGCAGTGTGGCCTTATGGCCAAAAAGGTCAGTTGTRTCCTGGGGTGCATCAGGAAGAGCGTTGCCAGCATTTGGGGTAGATGATCCTGCCCCTCTACTCAGCCCTGCAGAGGCCACATCTGGAGTGTTATGTCCAATACTGTCCACAGCACAAGAGGCATGGAGAGGGTCCAGAGAGGTGGTGGAGTGTCCTTCACTGGAGATACTCAAGAACAGTCTGGAACATTCCTATGTGTTCTAGCATGTCCCTGCTTGAGCAGGGAGATTGGACCAGATGCTCCCTTGTAGTTCCTTCCAGCCTTACTCATTCTGCAATGAATCAAGTAAAATAACCATGAAGGATGGAGATGTGATGGAAAAAAATTAGTCTTAGCTTGCTTGTAAGACTTCATTAACCCCAAAATTTTGACACAGTTATGGCATCACTGGTATACAAATTGACTGTATTGGCTCTGGAGTGCTTATTCCCAGTTTGATCCTTGCATAGTATAAGGAAGTTAAAATAGAGAATAAGGTTTATTGTGTTAAGTATCTCTCTGGAGGTTAAAAAGAATATTCTCTGTATAAAGTCTTTTATGGGAAGAAGAGGTACATAATTAATAACCAAGAAAGAAATTACTTCAAATCCTGCAATTGTGGGACCTGTTTTTCTAAGTAAAAAAGAAAATCCCAAAGGCTGTACATTCTATACAAATATGAGAATGAGTGCACAATTACTGGAAATTTTTATTACTCTTAAAATACTAATGATATCTACAGGGCAAATCRACATTTATTGTCTGAGTTTTTAATGTTATACCTAATGTGTTTTCCATCAAAGATAATTGTTTGGTTTATTATGTTATTATCCAGGCAGCCTTAGCTGCAGTTCAGTTGTTCAAGAGCTTTTCTTTTGCTTTCGTGTCATGCTTGTCTAAGAAAGACTTCTAGACCAGGTGCTTTCTGGAAGTAAYTCACTTCACTGATATCTGAGACATGTATATTTTTTGACAGTAGTTTTTAACAAATTGTAAAAACTGTATTGAAAAATTACAATTGTCTTGAAAAAAATAACATCTAGAGATAAAGCAGGAAATGTAGGAATAACTTCAGTTCAAAAGTGCTCGTTATTGTTCTTTTGCCATCTCTTTCGCATTCCTGTCTTGTTCAGGGGAAACATGAGGGAGCAGACAGAAGGGATGTCAGGCATAAACTATGTATGATCCTAGACATTTCCAGTAACTCCTAAATGTTTCAGTAAGGACTTCTGCTTGTGCAGAATTCAGCTGACAGCTTTTTGTGTCCTTTAGTCAAGAGGAGGGACTTCTGCACCATCTGTGATGTGCACTGAACTTTGAAACTTTGCAGCTGCCTGAGGATCTTTCTGTATCAGGAAAATGGTCCTTCTGCTGGAAGTCCTGGAGGGATAATGTTGTGGTTTATCCCCAGCTGGCATCTAAGCACTACCCAACAGCCTATTCATTTTCCTGCRGTGGAATGAGGGAGACAGTTGGAAGGCTAAAAGTGAGAAACTTGTGGGTTGAGATTAAGACAGTTTAATAGGTAAAGCAAAAGCTGAGCAGAGCAAAACAAGGAATTTATTCCTTCATGGGCAGGCAAGTGTTCAGCCCTCCTCAGGAAAGTGAAAGCAGAGTTCCATCACACATAACAATGACTTGCAAATGAGTTGTTTAGGTTGTTCAAAAAATCTCTGTCAAAGGTATTAACAAAAGTAGGTTTAATATAAATTTGTGACTAACAAAATTCGATGATAAAGTTTACTCTATTACTTATTATGTAGATGAAATACACAAAGCAAAATTGGGTTAGAATCAGCTTAGAATGTTTAACACAGAGACCAGAGATGGAAAAGTGTAAGCATGTAAAACAGTGAGACCCTCCCGCTCAGTCACAGGGTCAGAGGATGACTGCCTTGCTTTCTAAACTCCTGAGTCCAAACTCAGCCACAGACTTGGACACTTCCCTGCTCTCCTGTCTTGTGTATTAGATTGTTCTCAGTTGATGAAGAAGCTGTTAAATGGTCGGGGAGTAGACTGTTTGTACAGAAAATGTCACTCCAAAATTTAGTTAGGGTTCACTTTATTTAAGAGGGTTTAAGCTGTGTCTTCCTATCCTGTCCAGTTGGTAGAAGTGTTGGGGATCTGGTCACTCTGTATGTGAGGTAGGCAATGTAATACAGATATCTATAAATGCAGTGCTGAGAGCCTAGTCTTAGTACTTTTAGTGCCTTCTATACTTTCTCTTGGGGTTTTATCTTTCTCATGAAGTACATGTCAGCATAAGGTATAAAACAAATAGACACTCCTTATTCCTAGTCTAGGACGTACCATTTAAACCACACTCATCTTTGTAATTTTTGCTAGTTTCTGTTTGAACCTGCCTAGAGGCTTTTTTTTCTTATATTAATGGCTGAAGTGTGCCTGAAGTAAGAAAATAACAGAGCCATTCTCCTCCAGACTGTTTTGGTATTTTTTAAAGAATCCAAGTACTGGACCTTTCCAGCTGGCAAGGTGAGCTGCAAAATAGCAGAGTCAAAGAGCTTTTAAAAAATCACAGCTGAATATTGAAAGCTGAGTTATTGCTGCAGAAGGGATTTGATACCACAATCTGCCTTCCTCTGAAAATGAATGCCACCCCTTAGTTTTGAGACATCTTTTAAGGGAGGTGGTGTTGAATAGATGGAAAAGTTGGTCAGAGCATGATCAATACGAGCAAATAATGGGCAAATATCTATAAAATACTAGTAYAGAAAACCTTATAGTTAAACCAGTTATCTTTAAAAAGGCATCACTTACAGGCACCCACCTGGAGTATCCTGCAGGATGCATAAAATACATGTGAATTCTTGCAGATATTATTCTGCATCAGCCTGATGTTGTGTTGAAATCTACTTAAAGGGAACTTCTGCCTTCACTTGTTTATTCTGATTGTATTTTTAATAAAGAAAAAACCCCTATTCATTATGAAGTATTCAACAGTGTTAAACTGGCAAATGAATTTCATGTTAGAGCCTTTAAGAAAGATAGCTTTAACTAGAATTTTGGTATTATTATGTCCAAAGGCTTCAGTGTAAGTCACTTTAGTAAAATGTGGCATTGTGGCTTGATTGCAGTCTGTTCCTTCAGTGTCTGTTAATGTCTGATGCAACACGTGGCTATTGGGTTTTTATGGGTATTTCAATAACTTACCATTATCTATGAATTACTGGAACCTGTTTGTGTAGAAAGGCAGCTCAAAATTAATGTATCAGCATAACCAGTATGTTTCTGACTATTCCTGTTCTTGAAGTGTTTGTAATACTGCTAGCTGAGTGCCTGAATAGTCCTCTGTCACAGGAGGTTAAGTGACGGCAGTAGGTGAGCACCTGAAGTGTGCGCAGTACTAGAATTCATCAYCTGTGCAATTGTACATGGGTGCACCTGTCTATGATTCCAGCAGGAGGGAAAACTATCATTCCACCTTCCTCTTCTGGGGCCTGAGCCTCATTGCTCTAGCTTTTACACCTTCCCCTATTCCCTCTATCTTTTTACAACTTGACTAGCCATTTGGTTTCATCTGTGTTCAAGCTCCTATGCGGTATTTGACAAGAGCTTTAGGTGTAGTTACATACCTGTTTGATCTAATTTCCATTCTGTGGCCTTAAACATACCTAGTGTTACTGCTTGTTTTACAGCAGTGTTTGCCCCACAGCACAATGAAACATGATAAACATAAGGGACAGACTTCAGCAGTATGATTTTTGTGTTGCATGAGCTCCTATTTTTATTTCAAAATTGCACCTAAAATTATTTCAGTTGATCTATCTGTTTAGCAAATGTATGCGCAAATGCGTTGATACTAAAATTTTCATTTATGGGAAAAATGAAATTACTATTCTGACAAACATGCAATAACAGGTTAGTACCATGAGCTCACAGAATATTCTAAGGGACCAACAAGGATCATCAAGTCCAACATTTAAGCAGCCTGTACAGGGAATGAATGCGCAATGTTGGTGTTATTCCCGCTGTGCTCTGATCAACAGAGCTAAATGCATTATTTTGCCTTRCACAGGCAACAAAACCCTCACGTTTTATTCCGTGGCCAGTGCATTTGAAGAAATACATATCATTTTGCTTATGTTTTTTTACTTCACTTCTCCTGGACCTACAACCCTTGTGACAGCAAACACTTGTTAAATTGGTTTGTTATGCTGTATGCTGTTGCCATGTTCTTCCTGCTTCTCAGTGAAGATGTTCCCTGGAATGCTTTATGAGACACCAGTTTTTTACTGGATCTGTAGGAACCTTCAGGGCTTTAATTGTTGTAGAGACTGCCTTGAATTAGGGCCACCTAGTGAAAAGATACAGCAGAGAGGAAGAAAATTGTGTTCATATAAGCTTTTTCCTTAGGAGAAAGAAATGTGACCATAATTATTAAGTCTTGGTGGTAAGTAGTGTTCAAGACACTTGGTCTGGCACTTGAAATACATTTTTAGGTGCCAATTTAAAGGAAAGGAGCAGTCAGAGGTGAAATGCCTCTGTTCCTCTGGATCATGAGGAAATTGTTTGTAACAAGGTAGCGTTTTCTGCTTACGTACATAGTCTAGCATAGCCACTTTCTTCGTTGCAAGGTTTGGGAAATCTTTTAGGGTTTCCAGATGCTTCCTTTTTCAAGATCACTCCTTCCTAATTTCTGTTGTTGGTTGAGTTCTCTTGGTCTATTTTTGTGATTTGCTTTTCTCTTTACCTTCTGCACTACAGGTTTGGGGTTTTTCCCCCTGTTCTCTTCTGTCCAGTTTTGGTTTTTTGTTTGTTTTCTTCCTTCTTTTTCTGTGGTTTCCTTAACTCTTGCCACTTCTTGTGGAATATGGGGTCATATTTGTTAAAGTTGTTAAGACTTATGCTCACCAGGAGGCCGTCTGGGAAAGGCCGAGATGCAGGCCACATAGTTGGAGGTCAGCTGAGGGGTGAAGGACAGTTGGGAGTGAGGAGAGAGTGAGGTGAGTGACAGCTGGAAGTGAGGTTGTGATTGGCTGGAGGGACATGTGGACAGCGTATGAGCAGGGAGGTGATTGGCTGGAGGGATGGTGGGCAGTGTATGAGCAGAGAGGTGATTGGCTGGAGGGATGATGGGCAGCAGCACTGCAGCTGGGCCAGCCAGTGGGTGCCGTTGTTCTGTTAGATTCTGTTAGGCCTTGGTTTGGTTACAGTGATGTCGGGTAGAGATAACAGGTATAAMAAGTGTGTGATTACTGCAATAAAGGGATCTCCTTCAGATGCGTAAGGGGCTCCCTGTTGCTTTGTTCCCCATTGCTACAGCTTATCTTTTCTCCGCTCGGCCTACCTTGCTGGGATAATTTCCTATTGGCTTGGCTAAACCACGTTTGTCACTTCACCCCTGATTATTCCTTATGACAGTTCAATAAAACACAAAGAGCTTAGCCCAGGGAGTGCTGTTTCAGAATGCACAGAAATGCCATTTCTGTTAGTACGTTCTTTGAGTGGTGGCTTCCACAAAATATGTGAGAAAAATGCAATAGCTGCACTCTACATATACACAATAGCACTGAGCTTTGCTCAGTCACTTCTATTTCTCTTCAGGAAGATTTCATTCACAAGACTAGAATTTTCCTTGTGTTAAAAGCCCATCTTTCAGTCTGGAAAGACTTGCAAAGTAGATCCATGGTGATTGTTTTCCAGCCCATTATCCAGGCTTTATCAAAACAGGGAGCTGTTACAGACTTTGAAGAAGCATGAGTCTTTGATAAGGTACTAGTCAGCATGGCAAACAGCTGTGTAAATCTGCAAGAAGAGCTTGATGATGGAGGCAATGAAAAATATTTATGCTGATGAGGTTTTCTGCATCAGTTAAGTGCTCGGGAAGAAATTGATGTGATATTTGTGATGTCACAAATATGCAGCCTGAAATCGCTGTTTCTAAAGCCTCTGCATTTCTATCTGATGAAGTATCTGCTGTATAATCTTTCCCCATTTTTGTTTAAGTGGATTTCAATCTTCTGTGCATGACCATTCAAAAAATATTGTGAAGGCTTTCTCCTAAAGTTGTTTACTGAAGGCAGAGGAGGAGCAGGAAGGCTCTTTCATTATTGACTGAAAAACTACCTATACATATTACTATAACCTCTGTGCTTAACTAGGACTATTATATTTACATTTTTCAAATGTTGACAAGTTTTCTTTGGAGAAGATGTGCCAATATAAGGTGAAATACAGCTTCTGGGAGGTTCTTCCAGTTTCCAGCTGAATACCATAGCCTGAAACCATCTCACAGATTTGATCAGTCATCATAATCCTTTTTTTCAGAACCTTTAAAATCCCACTTTATTCAACTATAACTCCTCTGTTTTTTTTCTGCCGGGAAAAACAAATGAACTTCTGAAGCTTCAAGAGGACAGTGTTGCAGAACAGTGTGTAAAAGAGATTGTTCTTCCCTTTTTTTTTTTTAATTGCATGTAGTGGAGGAGGTAGTGATAGCCAACTGAACTAGATGAGCAGGGACTTGTAATCTCCCTAACCCTTGAGGGATTTGGTGCTTGCAAAGGAAGAGAATGGCAAGGTGGTAGTGGAAAATTCTGCTGTGTTTGTTTACTTGGGGATTAATCAAGCTTGCATGTTTTCAGAAAGCTGGAGTACTGATTGTACTCTTGGGAACATAAGAGTATTTATATTCCTGGGAGTATCTGATGGGCCTTGTCATGTTTTCAGGATCATAAAGGATTTTAAGTGCCCATCTGTGATGCCTTGCTAAAAAGAATAATTTTGGTAATCAGGCTCTGTACAGTTAATTGCAGTACATTCTTTTTGTAAACTATCAGGCAATTCTGAAAGCAGTATATGTCTGAGCAAATCGTGATTCATCTGATAGTTTGAATTTTTTTTCCAGTCAACTAGATTGATAGAGCTAGAGGGATTGTTCTTGAGGAAGTCATCCTTCTGTGTTATTAATTGCACTTTCTACCAATCTACAGTAGAGAAACCTTCACTGAGATGGTAGTGCCATAGACATGATTTGTCATACACAGCAATGCAGCATTTGGAAGCATCTGAGTTGATGCTGCAGTTAGATGCATGGCTTCTCACGCTAAGCCTCTTTTTGTGCTAATGTGTTACCTGGACTTGAATTCTGCACTGAGATTGCTGTGCAATCAAACAGGAGAAGGCAGAGATGGCTTCTGTTCCAAGTTCTGTAGCAACGTGCTTTTTGTCACTGTCTGGAAGTGACAGCTAGTGCCACTTCCTTCAGAGATTTGTTATTCAGTATTGTGGGGATTCAAAGTAGCTGAAAGCCCTTGCATTAAACTGAGAACTTGAAGAAAAAGATTGTATTATGGCTAATAGTGTGCCCTGTATTGTTACAGAAGTCTGAATCCTGTAAGGAAAACCTGGATGTTATTTAAACATAATACCGTAGTTAACCTTCCTCATGTTCTTCATTATATGATTGAGTGCTATGTTGTGTCCCCCCCTTCCCCTATAATAAAGTTGTCAAATTTGAGATAAAGCTTTCCTGTCCATATAGTGGAGGTTTTATGCAGGTGAGAAAAATTTGCTTGCAAAATTTAGGTTGAGTTGTGCACAGATGCATCCTACAGTGTGTGTACAGTTTTWAAACAGTGCCACATAGAAGGATTGTCACAGATGTACTCATGTGGTTTGCTTATGAATTTCAGAATTTTTTTTATTAAATACTGTTTTTTCTCTGTTTCAGTGTGCAAGGACCCACCCTACAAAGTTGAAGAATCTGGATATGCTGGTTTCATTTTACCAATTGAGGTTTACTTCAAAAACAAGGTATGGAATCTCATGTTTTCATAAGAAAAAAAATGTGGAAATGAGAGGTTTTTAAGTTTTGACATTTAGGTGATAAACTTTAAGATTAAAGATTAAGAATTATATTTAAAGCTATCTTTATCAATGCTGTTCCTCAACCCAGTATTAGTGTGACATGTAGAATTGTGTAATTGTATTTCACAGAATCACAGAATGGGTTGGGTTGGAAGGCAGTCATCTGGTTCAACTTCGCTGCTCAAGCAGGGCCATCCCGGAGCACATGGCACAGGATTGTGTCCAGACAGTTCTTGAGTATCCCTAATGAGGTAGACTCTACAACCTCTCTGGGCAGTCTATTCCAGTGCTTGGTCACTGCATATAAATGAATCTCTTCCTCATGTTCAGGTGGAGCTTCCTGTGCATCAGTTTGTGCCCTTTGACTCTTGTACAATTGCTTGGCAGGACCAAACATGGATCCATTGCCTGAAGCCCTCCTTTCAGATACTTGGGARCAATATAGTCCCTCATAATCTTTTCTTCTCAAGGCTGAGCAGGCCCAATTCTTTCAGCCTTTCTTCCTAAGAGAGATTCCTTCATCATTTTTGTCACCCTGTGCTGGATCCTCTCCAGCAGGTCCATGTCTCTCTTGTCCTGAGTAGTCCCAGACTGGACACAGCACTCCAAATTTGTCTTACTTGGGCTGACTAGTGGGGCAGGATCATCTACCCCAAATGCTGGCAATGCTCTTCCTGATGCACCCTAGGACACTATTGACCTTTTTGGCCATAAGGCCACATTGCTGCCTCATGGACAGCTTGCTGTCCACCAGGAACCCCAGCTCCTTCTCCTCAGAACTGCTTTCCAGCAGACTGGCCCACCACCTGTGCTGGTGGCTGGGGTTATTCCTCCCCAAGTGCAGGACTCTGCAATTTGCCTTTGTTGAATTTCAGTCAGTTCCTCTCTGCCCACCTCTCCACCCTGCTGAGGCCCTTCTGAAGGGCTGCATGGCCCTCTGGGGTATCGGCCACTGCTCCCAGCTTTGTGTCATCAGTGAACATCCTCACGAGGCACCTGCCCCTTCATCCTAGTCACTGATAGGGAAGTTAAACAATATTGCACCCAATATTGACTCTTGGTGGACAGTATTTAGTAGATAACTCTGTGAAATTAAGATTGCCTTGTTGAAAAAGAGAAGTGTAATATAATARTTCAGAAGAATTACTAGGCCTGTGATAAAATGGGCAGACTTTAAGGAATGCTTAAAGAGCCACTTAAACTTAAAGAAAGGACACCAGTCTTGATTGCATTCATTACACAATGAACTCATTGTTCTATTTTAGTATTGCAAGTCTTTATAATTGGTTCAGGTTTTGATCTTTCAAAACAGTGGATTTTTTAATCTTGCATCCTTTGTCAAAAAACATTCTTTTAGACTGCATGTGAGTACCATTATATTTAACATTACCAGGCTAAAACCAAATCCTGTGTCATTCTACAAAACATTATTGTGATACCTCACATTCTATGTAATTGGTGSACATATTGAGTATCTCAAATAGCAAATACAGGGGTTTTCTTTAATTGAACATAATGGGGTCTGCATTGCTAATAACTAGTTTAGATGAAAAGAACTGGATTTATGTGAAATTAAAGAGCAAAATCTTTTAAAGTTCAAAGTGCACTACCTTAATATCCAAAGTTATTCAGGTTCCCTTTATATGTCATATGCCTTGGTTGAGCTGTTATGGTACTTAGCATAATTCAAAGATACCTATGTTTATTTTATATTATCAAGATGGAATTTGAAATTATTATTTTAATCAAGTCTACATTATGTCTTTAAAGTGTTGAATGCTTGGTAAAAGATTAAAACAGAAAGAAAATAGAAATGGGTTGTAAAAGACTTTTTCTGGAACCCTGATCACTTAAGATTTCTTTTGGAGTTAGCTATGTGTGCCTTCATGTGTGCCTTCAATATCCTTTAATCTTATCTTTTGTCTGTTAAAGTGTGAGGTGTGGGTAGTTCTGTTCAGGCACTTTGGAAGTTGTAGGTTTTGAATAGGTAATTCTGACATGTTCCCTATATCAGTCTGTGAAGAGCAGGTCTTGATTTATCCTGTTTGCTGTTGGAAATGAAACAGAACTGTCTCAGTGAATTGATTAGACTTCTTGGTATGCTTTTTAACCCTCTTTCTATGGGGGAAACTGTTTTGATTCATTCAGGAAATCTAATGAAAAACAGCCCAGTCCCTTCAACTCATCTATTAAATGCTCATCCCACAGACAAAGTAGAAGACAGTGAGTCAATCACTGAGCATCTCTACAGAAAGCTTCCTGTCCAACATTTCTCTTTTTGTTTTCCACTCAGACTTAYGGCTGCTTTTTCTGACTGTGAAGACTGCAAGTCTCCGGTGTTCCCCAACAGAAGCTGAGGCTTAGATTGAGATCAAGAGGGCGGCAGTAATTAGAACTTGCCTTAGCCTCAAGCAACATGTGGGATTAGGAAGTTTGCAAACATCCCTCACCTCTTTTTGGTGTCATGTAATACAGCAAGCAGCAGTTGGGCTGTGAGTCAGTCCAGCCCACAGCTGCAGCAGCACGCACTTCCCTGGGGTGGGTGCAATGCAAAGGAAGAGTGGCACAAAAATTGAGCGGGCAAATTAGTACTTTCTCCTGGCTCAGCTGCTCTTTCCCACCTAAGGCAGTTCACAGGTATTCCAATGCAGAAAAAGAGGAGATAGACAGAAGGAGGAAGAGGAGGCATACCATAATAATTTAKTAAAGGTAGATAGCTGTCGAATTTCTGATTCAGAAAATACCCTCGTGGATAGAGAAAGGAGGGGTACAGGAAACCACCTGGACCACAGAGGATTAAAGGGTTCCTGTTCCAGGACAAACAGAAATTGGTGGAAAATTTAATAGGTATTTCACCATGATAGAAAAATATTCCAAGATTTGAAGAGTTACAGAAATTACAATCAATCTGTGCTCCCAAATTCAGCAGCAGCAGGCCACAGTTGTTTGTCATTGAGACAAAGTCCTGAAAAACGCTTCTATGTCAAAGACTCCTATTCTGGAAAATGTTGTTCTTATAGGATAGGGCTCATAAACTGCAGCACATTCTATTTCTCCAGATCTGAAATAATGGCAGTGCAGTGGTACTGATGGTCTTTTTGTAGTAAGCCTGCTTTTTAATCACTGGTTATGTTCATCTGATTTTCTACAAAGTTGTTTGAAGACTAGCATTTATGAATTATTGCAACTTGGCTTTTATGGCAAAGCTGCTGGTACCAATGCATTGCGTATAACAACACTACAGTTTTCTAAGCAGATCAGGGAATAAATTGCTTCTATTTTTTCTGAATGAAATCATGTTAATATTTCTAATGAGAAATATCATCCATGTTTGCTTTTGAAAATTATATCGTTTATTTCTGTGAACTATGACAGAACTGTGAAATTAGTTCATCTAGGGGAACTGCTTTCTTTTGTCTTCAGAAACAGACAACTTCAGGTCTCCTTTTGTTGTTTCTGCTCTAAGTCTAGAGATGGGACAGATTAGGATGTTCCTTGGCTGTGTTTGAAACCTCTGATTTAACTTTGATAATAACTGAGATTTCTGTGATTTCTATTCTTCTCATATTTATAATCCCTACTCAGAATTCAGACTGGTTAATGTGAAGGTCTAAAGCATCTGTCACTGAACAGAACATGTATTTTGATTTTGCGCAGTGTTGGATATGTACTAAGGTTTTGCTGTATCTCTTCCTTCCCTCATGGTTCCCTTTTTACTGACCCTTTTTTTCTAGTTGACTTTTCGTTTTTGTTCTTTCCTAAAACTTGATTTAGTGACTTCCACTGCACATCAGGACCTTTGGAGGAAGGGCTGCTTAATGGTGTCTTAAAGCTCTTAAGGCACATACAAGCTTCTAGAAGGGACTGTGTAAATGTGTAACACAAAATGGACTTAATTTGTAATACCAGAAGATACTGATGTCTGTTTGGTGCAACCAGTGTCCTTTTTCAGCTGAGGCTTTCTCAGGCCACTAGAGCACTGGTGATTTCTCCTGAGATAAATTTGCCTTTTCTGTTTTTTCTCTTTCTGTATTGGTAGAGGAAACATTCAATTTCATTTTTTTCACTGYGGTGGCAGAGAATTTTAATTGCTTGAAAGTTATGTTACTCAAGTTACACTTGAAATCTATCTGATTGAACCCTTGTTCAAGACAATGAAGTTTCTTTAAGAAATGAGCAGACCCCGTAAGCAGGAGATCAAATTTAGTTGGTTGCAATAGATTCACATTTCCCCCTTTCTATAACTTGTGAAAAAAATCAATTGTTTGGCTGCAGTGGAGAAATTTGCGTTCAAAACTTACTACACTGTGTTCAGTACTCTCTATGGCTCAGAAATGTGATTGTGTTTTTGACTGAGTTACCTTGTGTCAGCTGAATCATGCGACTTGGCTGTGTGCCTATCTGTAGCCTGGGCCAAACATGACTTAACAGTGTCAAGTAAGCCTTGTCAGGATTTCATTAAATTAATGCATTTTACCTTGTGTTTCCATGAGCTGATAGGAGCTTCACAAGTTTACTGTAGCTCAGCTGACACTTGATAAATTCTGTGTGTGTCTAAGAACACAGAGAATGGTTTAAAGTTATGTAATTTTAATTGGTAGCCTTTATGTAGCTTTTGTTTTCAACTTAGTTTGGTGCTAGATGTTTCTATCTGGTTGTTTTCAACCCTCAGGAAGAACCTAAGAAAGTTCGATTTGACTATGACTTATTCCTGCACCTTGAAGGCCACCCACCTGTAAATCACCTCCGCTGTGAAAAGCTCACATTCAACAACCCGACAGAGGAATTCAGAAGAAAGCTGCTAAAGGCAGGAGGGGTGAGTCCTGCACCCATGTCAAAAGCCATCACAATAAAGATGTTGCTGCATGTTGCTGGTGCATGATTAGTTTTATGAGAAAGATTGACCTAAGAGTGAAACTAAGTGTTTTGGTGATTTACTTCATCATACAGGAGCTCAGTATGTGTCTTTAAGTGGAACGGGTGAACAAATGAGCATGTGCATTCCTTAAATACATGATACTGTGATGGGAGTAATAAGAAAATAAAATGTCTTTCATTGAAAGAGAAATTGTTCTATAGTAAGCAGAATAAATTCAGTAGTTATAAGTTAGAACAAGTCAAAACTCTAAGTATAAGCAAACCTACTTAAATCTATGTAATATGTTGCACAGTCTGAATCAGAAAAATGTAACAACTTCTTTGTGTTGCCAGAATTAAGTGATGTGAAAAAGCCAAAAGGAAGTTTGCCCATTTGGAAGGATGAGAGGGCCCAAAAGACCAAACCTTCAGGTTTACACTTTGTTAGTGGAAGCTGTTCTGCTGTGTTTCACACATAATTCATTCTGTCAGGACTATCAGAGGTTCAGCTGAGGTCTGCTCAGGGCTTGACCCCTCTTTGCTGGAGTGTGAAACTCTCTCTGGGCCCAGCTCCACTGCTGGGATGTCTTCATAGGCCTGAGCCTCTCGTGTCAGATTGGGCTGCTGCCTCTTGCCTCCTTCCACAAACCACTGTGAACAGCCTGTGTCTCCTCTGTTCCCCTCTGATCAGTCCCATGCTGATGGGAGGGAATGGAGGAGCTGTTGGATGCCCCTGAAGCCATCCCTCTGGACCTGAGCCAGCCCTAGGCCTGTAGCTGCTTCTTGCTGCAGTCTCCAGCCCCGCAGTCTCAGTAACCTCCCCTCACCTCCCACTGTTTTGTTGGTGGTGTTTTTGTTAGAAATCCAAACTGTAGGCAGCATGTAGCTAGTGTCTGACAAAAACCAAGCAGAGGGTATGATACTGACCCTTCCCTGGCTCCCAGGACTGTGACCACCTCACAGGAATTGGGTCACTGATGGCCCCTGTTGCTGCCTAGGCACCTGTGTTGTTGCCTGGCCCCTGGTTCAGCTCACAGCCTCCTATGCCCAGGCCATGCTCCAGAGCTGTTTTACAGCCCTAGCCTCCTGCCTACAGGGCTCTGCCTTGCTGGGACAGTTCTTGGTATTTGGCATTTGTCCTCATTTTATTTCGCAAGGTTGCGTTTTATTTCATGAGGCGACTGTTACCCCATTCTTCCAGACTGCCTGGGACCCTCCTGGGTCCCTGCTTGCTCTGAAGTGTCAGATGCTTCACTTCCCAGTTGACTGTTGTTTGCAGACCTTTTGAGAGTGTTCTGCCTCCTTTACCAAGTCACTGATAGAGATGTTAAGAAAGCCTTCATGTTGTGAAATTTTAAGTGTTAATGCCAGTGCCTATCTTTATTTTGAAATGGCCATAACAGAAGTAGATAACCTTTTTTTGGTACCTTTAGACAATAGCAGGTTCTGGCCTGGAGATAAGAGGCAGCTAGTTTGAGACTCTTCAGTCTGCTGAAGCAAATCTTTGAAAACAAAGCAAAACCAAGGAGCATATATAGTCTGAAAGATCTTGTTGCCCTCCTGAAGAAGAGAGCTGTTAAATAGAGTTACGTTGAACTAGAAGCATGAGCAGTATTTTGTGTTTGCATTTATAAGGTGGAAGAGGCTTTTTAGTGTGTTTGCAAATAAAATACCAAGACTATATTCTGGAAAACTTTGTGAGCTATTGCTTTAGTATTTGTTAACAGCAAACTGGGTAAGATTGGTAAGTTTCAACCACAAGTATAATAAATTGAAATAGTGCCAGCAGAGAATTTGTAGTTGAGGAATAGTGGTTAAAAAGGTTAAAACAGGAAAAGCTTCCTTTTTATTACTAGTTTTCTGTGCCTTTTAATTTTAGGTTTCTTGAGTTAACAAAAGCAAGAATGTTGCCTAAGTGTGAACAGCAAAATGTGGTGTATTTTGATCAAATTCTTTCCCTGTGAATATAGGGAGTGAATCACCGGTATGGTGATTCTTAAAATGCATTGCTTCACTGCCTTTTGTCTTCTGGATGCTTCAGATTGTGTGGCTTTTTCTTTTTCTCCATTTCCCCAGTTTCTTTCTAAGAAATTAATACCTTTTCATGAAGTTACCAGTTTTCTGCATCCCTCTGTGGACTTTCTGACCTGGGAGTTTATCTGATCAGCTTGGCAGAAATGAAGAGATAGCATTCTGTCTATCTTGTCTCTAAAAGTTTCTCTGAAGGGCCTACATCTCCTGGTGTTGAAAAGCCCATTACACTTTATGAAACACTGGAAACAGGCTTTTTTTTTTTTGAATCCTGTAGAAGCCCTGAAAAGCTGACTTTCCCTTCCTAGTGTGTGAATTCAGTCTGTTCTACACAGAGCATTAACTCATTTGTAACTTCCATGTTTTGGCTGAGTAAAGCATTTATAGGATAATAAAGTATGAGATGGATTTTTGCACTTACATATAAGTCAAAACAATTAATGCTTCTAGCTTATGGCTATAGTCAAGAAAAAAATAACAGTAACAGGTTGCTGAATTTTGATAGGCAAGGAGTCTGGCAAAATGAAGCTCATGTCCTTCAAAATAAATGAGATACCATATTAATGTAAAACACTGAGTGGTAGCATTGAGTCAAGTTCTTTGACATGGTGGGTTTTTACTTACATGCTTTTAAATAGTGGTCTGAATTGCTTCATTTCTATGCACCTTGATATCCAAATCTGTTTAATTTTCCTTTGTTTTTACATGGGCTGACGACGTGAACTATAAAACATGATTATGTCTTATTTGCATATACATATGATATTATAAGTAGTATGCCCTTCTGAAGGGAGAAGTGCAGATACCTGCATGCTGCCATATTCAGTATAGTCTTGCCTCTGTACTTGTCTTTTGCTGAATTATCTCTTGTATGCTCCTCACTCTCCCTTTCTGTCACACTTTCTGTCTCGTGGCCTCCCAAATGTGAAGTAGTCAAGGTTATTTGCTACATCCACTGTTCTTCTGTCCTTCAGGCTAAGAAACTTTTGTTACCCTTTTCCTTCCTGTCCAGTAAGGTCTGACTGGCTATCCTGTGCCTCACTGAGAGAGTAAGAGTAACATTGGGATGTCACATGTGATTAAAAATTCAGAACTCAAATGTAGTAAAGCTTTGCGGTGCCACTGTGGCCACTTCAGTTAGGCAAACAGGACATTAAGGGTAGTACCAATCACATAGACTAGCTCTGTGGAATATTTGWATCTTTGCATTTTATTTGATATCACCAGAATTGAAGCATAAATGTGTAGTCAGTCTTCACTATTGGGAGTTCACCAAYTTGCTGATTTCCAAGAGGCAGTTTTGTTTTCAGGCCTTAGAAGAAGGATTTGATAGGCTTCAGAGATTCTCTCATCAGGAACATAAACAGAAACCTTTAGTTCTGTCTTAGGCTATATCCAGTTAGCAAAGTTTTCCATCTTCAGAAATATATTTTCTACACTGAACTTCCCGCAGCCCCTTGAAAAGCTATAGTTATGCTCAAATCCATCTCTACTATTCACCTATTTTCAGTTGGCTTAATTCTTGTAATTAAAAAAAAGAAATGTTTGCAGAAGAAATAAAACATTTTCAAGAGTACACCAAATTCAAATACACCATACGTTGTTTAGGTTCTATACCTTTCCGTACATATGTTCTGAATGACATTCCTTTTAAAAAGGTTTGCTGTGGAAAAGATAACACTGAGAATTTTGCAAACAATTTACTCAGTGTAGTACCTCATCATCTGTAGCTACCAGGCGTACATGTATACTCACCTGAACCGGTTGCTTGAAATCCCCAAGGATACTCTGGATACAGGTTATGACTTTCAGCTGATCTGTGTCTTAAGCTACTGAAAGTGAAAGAACTGTGTACATTCAGTTTCCTACACAGCTCATCCTCTAGGCATAGCATGGAATTATGCTTGAGTAGGTACAGTAGGATTGAAGTTTTGATCACGTAAACACCAGTAAGTGTTGACTCTTATGTGGTCATTCCTTCCTAGGTTTTTCAGTTGCCTTTTGTGATCAGTATCACCTTTAAAATTTGAGAGACCCTGAGGAAAAAGAGGTGGCACTGTGATTGTTGCATATGGATATGCACTGGGAAATTATAGTGATTAAGAAAAATCTTCAAATTTGAAGTAGATTTTGACTGTTGAATCCCACAGAAAACACAAATTGAGTCTGATTCAATCTATGTATTTTATATTGTCAGTTGCATTGGTTCTATTGGTTTTTTTGGCTTGCACGTTTTCCAATTGCAAGGAAAAATTGAAAATTACACCTAGTCTGTTTAGTGAGCTAGTTAAAAGAAATTAAYTTTGAAGATGCTGAATGACACTTGCCTGCATTTTGCCACTGAAAAAAAAAGATTTGCTCAGGCATCAGTGGTTTGAATATGATGTTACAATAACTTAATTTTAATTGTTGCAGGAAAAAGTAGTGAAAATATTTTTATTAAGATAGCAGTTTGATACTGCCTGCTTTCTCATAGCTGCAAATACATAAATAAAAATGTTTGTGTCGTTTTGCAAGTTTAATTGGAAGTTAAACATGTCCCTTTTTTTGAGTCAGGAGACTCAAAATCCAGTGTTTAATCCAGGAGTATATAGACAAAATTTAATAGCTGACTTTTCTAAAAGGAAAAGCCTTTTCTCTGCCCCTTAGAGAGCAGTTAACGCTGTGGGCAAAAGTAGTAAAATTCACTGCTTTGTTACAGTTGCAAAGGGCTGTTAATGGTTTGAGGTTTCATGTTTGGAGGATGCAAGAAATAGGTCACTTTTAGAGCAGTAATGATTCTATTTAGTGACAGATGAGTCTTTTATTATTGCTTTCTGTAAAATTCGTTAGGAAATACAAGCGCACTGCTTCTGTAATAAGACAGCTCTTTTCTTAAAGCCAGTTATTCTGTTAATGAGTTAGAGAAACAAAGAATTATTCTGAGAGGGATGCAATTTTTGGAGAAATTATCAAGGTAAAAATGTAGGTTTTGCCAAAACCACTGCATTCTATTGAGGTTTTTTTTCATATCTTTTTTGTTTTATTGTTTAACAGTTGAGAAATGTCTTTTCAGTCCATTGAGATGTCTGCATAGTGCCAGTTTTGAAAACTATGTTCATAGTCCTTGTAATGAATATGAAATTGTGGGGATTTCCCTCTTTTCTCCATCCTCCCTAGTTCCTGGCAAATTTCTCTGTGTCAGTTGGAATAGTTGGCTTCTACCCAGAACCAACCTTAGGAATAATGCTGCTCTAGGGAAGGGATTATCTTTAATATTATGCTTTTCTTATTTAAGTAATTGAATTTTCTTGAACTACATATTACTTTACTTTCAAGCAAATAATTTAAATTTTTTATATTGGTTTAAATCTAAATAATAGTTGTTAAGGATGAGTGTATTTTTCAGCTAATGATTTATATTTTGGAACTTCAGCCTTAATAGTACTTATATTACTGCTAGGTTTTTCTTAGCAGGGTGTTATCCTCTGGAATTTTGAAATACAGGTCCACAGTAGCTCATACTGGGGTCCATACTGATTTTTCATCATAATGAGTTTAGCTATTAGTGTTGCTGTGGTCATTTMAAATCATTACTACTTTTCCCCCATATTACAGTTGTACTCTTTAATGTTGAAAGAAATGATGTGTAGGACCCTGATCATCACTGTAAAATGATGCAGGGTGTGGTAGCCCAGAGCCACACAAAGAGGTCCAGTTGTCTGTTACTGATGCATGATGAGTGTAATTCATGATGAGTGCTGGAGAAATGTTGTAGTAATGGTTCATTTTCCCCAGAATTCTAATAGGTATCTTGTAGCTTTTACTGAAAGTGCTGTTGGAATTTTTCTGCAGCACACTGTGGTAAAGCTGACTGCCTGTTTTGAATATGCTGTATGAGGGTGGTCCTTGATGAGCAGCTCAGTAAATGAAACTGCAACAGGTAGTTTGGTGTGGATCTGATTACTGCAGCTTTATTGATGGCCTCCTTTCATTCAGGAAAATGAAAAACTAGGAGACGGACAATAGAATTTTGATAGTGGCTCATTCACCTGCAGGAGCTCTAATGTGGATTAATAAAGAAATTGTATTGGTCTGGACCTGTGGCAGCTCACACAGTTCCTGACTCTGTAAATATGTATGTGGGGTGGTAGCTCCTATGTGTCAGGGTTGGCACAATAGAATAGTTTGGGTTGGAAGGAACCTTTATGGATTATCTAGTCTGCAGGAGCATCTCCAAGTAGATGATGCTGCTCAGAGCCCTATCTGCCTGACCTTCAGTTTTCCCAGGGATGGGGCATCCACCACCTCTCAGTGCAATGTGTTCCAGTGGTTCACCATTGTAAAAAATTTCATTATTACATCTAGCCTGAATTTAACTCATTTGAATTTCAAACTATTATCCCTTGTCCCATTGCAACAGGCTCTGCTAAAAAGTCGTCCTCCAGTTCTCATGTAGCCCTCCTTTAGGTACTGAATGGCTGATATAAACTCTCCCCAAAGCTTCTCCAGGCTAAACAGCTTCCTCCAGCTCTTTCAGTCTTCATAGGAAGGGTGCTCCATTCCTCTAACCATGTTGATGCCACTCCTCTGGATTTTCTCCARCASGTCCATGACCTTCCTATGATGGGACCCCAGAGCTGGCTGCACAGCTCCAGGTGGGGTCTCACAGAGCAGAGCAGAGGGGCAGAATCCCCTCCCTGCCCTGCTGCCCACAGGGCTCTGGATGCAGCCCAGGACACGTTTGGCTCTCTGGGCTGGGAGTGCCATGGCTGGGCCATGTGCAGCCTCCCATCCACCAGAGCCTCCAAGTCCTTCTCACCAGGGTTGCTCTTCAGCTGTTCATCCCACAGCCTGGATTGGTAGTGGAGGTTGCCCTGGCCCAGGTGCAGCACCTTGCAGTTGTATTTGTGCTGCAGTGTGCATTTGTAGAAATTGGCAATAAAAGAAGACCAGCTTTCCATGGAACATTTTAAGATTGTTCCACATTCCTCATGTTACAAGGACATGAAAAACAAGGTTTTGTTTTAAAAGTGAGTTGTTCTTGTTGGAAACACAAGTACTCCAAGTTGTCAAGCATGTATTGGTAGATAAATGTTGTCTTCAAAATACCARTTTTTTCTCATTTGTAAGGAGACTTCAGAATCAATTGTTAGTACGTTTAGTACAAGCTGTTTATAATTCACAAGGTATTGCAATTTCATAATTTTCCCCTAATTACTGGAAGAGGAGGAGGGTTCCTGATTATATTATAGTAATTGGTAGTGCAGAGTTGTTCCCTGATCCATTCCTTTTTTCAGAAGTGCACGGACCTACTTAAATTAAATGCATGTCAGTTTTTCTTTCTGTAATATTCAGTTGTATTGAGTAGCAGATTGGAATATCCTTAGAAATACCCTGAGAGAAACTTTGTACAAGGCCAGGTATTGTTAGGATAAGGGAGAATGGCTTCAAACTGAAAATGTAAGTTTAGATATTAGGAGGAAATTATTTACTGCGGGGGTGGGGAAGCACTGGAACAAGTTGCCTGGAGAAGTTGTGGATGCCCCATTCCTTGAAGTTTGGATGGCAGTTTGAGCAAACTGATGTAGCAAAATACATCCCTGCCCACAGCAGAGGGTTTGGAACAAGATGATTTTTAATGTCCTTCCAACCCAAACTTTTCTATGGTTCTAAGATGGAATATATGGTCACTTCAGTGATGTGAGTATCAGTGGATCTCCTCTATGCACTGTTTTGGGGTTTTAAATATGAGCTCAGCAGCTGAGGGCTGTGAGGGAAGTGAGTTTTTGATGAACTAGAGGCAAGCTATCTTGACCACCAGAGCAGTTAAAATACGTGAGAGGGATCAGCAGCTCCCCCTCGAGGAAGCTGTGGGCTGCAGTGGAGTCATCCCTCAGCCAAGTGATGTCAGCTGCCTTTCATCCCACTGGTTGTCCTCCTCTGTACGCACTCCAGTAGTCTGACGTCCTTGTTGTGCTGAGATGCCACAGCTGCTTGCAGGACTCAAGGTGAGGCCACACCAGTGCAGAGTAGAGTGGGACAGTCACCTCCTTTGACATGTTTCTCCATACAGGGTATTCTGCTGTTCCTGTACTATTTGTGTCCTGGTATTAAACTGTGAAACTAACTATTCTCCCTTGGTCATCTTTCTAGTGCTTATCCAGTACCAGATATCCTAATGCACTCTTTCTAAAATCACCTAAAATGTTTGTGAACAAGCCCAACTAATGCCCTGCTTTTATACATTGTATTACTGTGACCATTTGCCCCATGAAAGACAAGCTCTGAGATTAGTTATATCTCTGCTCTGTTAAATATAGTCAAGCAAAATCTTTTAGGGAACAGCAAAACTTTAATTAGAACTTAATTTTTTGTATATTGGTGAATTCAGAGGTGGTTATATGGCTGTTTAAACTGACTTCTTTAAAGACTGCTGTTCTGTCACCTTGCTTCATTGACACCAGTCAATGTCTTATTCCACCAGTCTGGCTGATCCCACTTAGCTGTTGACTTTAGAAGAGACCAAGACGAAGAATTAGCCATGTTCCTGGGTTTTGTCCCTGGAGTGATTAACAGACAAGTATCAGCTGCAGGTGTCCTTGGCTGCCTGGCTCAAGCACGGGCTGCAGCTAYGTCCCCCACCTCTTGAGCTGTATCTCTAGGCAGCTGTAAGACAGCAGGAAATTTGCCATGCAGGAAAGAGGAAAAAAGTAAAAAAAAAGTGCATATAGGCTGTGTTGGGGAGTTATTGCTATGCTGTCAGTGAGCTTGCATTCTTGCTGCAGTAGTAGTGTCTTGCTGTGATATGCTCATTCCCACCTTTTCCATCTTTGGTGTAGCCTTGGTTTAATAGAGGCACATACACAGACATGCCCACAGTCAATCACTGTGTGTTGCCAGGGTGGTAGAACCAATGTGAAAATAGGGACTTACTCTGAAAGCTGGTGGAAGTACATCTGCCAGCCTTTGATTCAGTGTTTGACTAATGTGGGGGCAAAGGGCAGCTATCCACTGCAGAAATTGCTATAATTTTGTCAGCTGAGGTCTTCCACTAGCTTAAAGTGGGTGTATAGTTGTCACTTTCCTAAATTTAGCCAAAATGGACATGCATATTAATTCAAAAAAGGTGTTGATAATATAGGGGCTTTCTACACAGATGATCTTGACAAAGAAAACAAACATATTGGATGTTACTTTGAGAGGTCGAAGTAATTTCCTTTTTTTTTTTTTTGTGATATAATGGACTTAAATGAGGAGCATATACTACTTCTGTCAGAGATCTGTTTGGAAGAGAAGTATGTATTTTTTATCATAGGGGCCAAAGAGTTAATTTAGCATGAGACTTCCTGGTCTCTTGTCATCTTTTTGCCAGATTTAAAGATGGCATAGTCTGTGTTAACTGCATGCATTGTTAATCACATTAAAATTTTGAATTTACAGTTGCCATTTTTATAGGGTTTATGATGAAATAACAGGCTGCAGGATTCAATACACTTYTAGAGTTCATGGTTTATTATGTCCAGATTTTCTAAAACCACTACGGGATTTATTTTCTCCTCTGTATAACTAGATTTGCTGAATCAGACCTCACATAGTATTAATGCTCTAAATCTTTCTGTAGATTGTCATCGTGTTTTGAAACAGTCTGTAATGTGGAGACTGTTAATAGTCCAAATACTTACCAGAAACTGAGATATCTTACAAGTCCATACACTTTAAAAAAAGTCAGCTTTCTAAGAATGCCTGTGTACAATCATGAATATATGAATATTTCTAAACTGAAATGTTTCTGAATTTTAAAAAGAAAATTTATGCAGTGGTTAAACCTCAGTGAATTTAATTCAGTGAATCAGACTTCTATGCTTCAGGGAGAAAATGGGAGCTTCCAACACTAGGAGAAAGAATTTTTGGCCAAGTTCTTGTTTCTTCAGTTTTAATTTCAGGGTAGGGCAAACCCTGATCCTCCTGACAAAATTTTTCTTCCACATGAATWTGCATCTTTTTGTAATATGAATGTATGAACAAAACTGCTTTGGGCAATAAAATACCTGCTGAAACTCTGTAATTTATGGGTAACTTTGCTTTTTCTGAGTGACTTTGATTTTATGCAAAGGATATGTTCTGTTAAATTTGTGGCTTTAAAAAATACTGCAGAGTTTGACTTGAGAACAATACTATTTAACACCCATTTGATATCCTCTGTGAGAGAAAATAATGCTAAATATACATGCATTTTCTGTACCTGTTGCCCGGGTTTAGGGTATTCATATGTTGGCTCTAGGTTTTCCTTCTGTCTGATTGTTCTTTTTTAGCTTGTGCCTTCTCTTGTATTTAGCTGAGTTTAATGCAACCAAAGGCATTGGTAAATAGAGATTAAAAAGTGTATCTCCTGCTAAAGGATCACTTACTGTGATTCACAATAGCTAATTACAATCAACAGTGCCAGGACACTGGCAAGAACAATGTCATTGCCTTTGCACAGATGATTTTTTCAGAGTTTTAGCTTTTGGCAGGCTCTGGTTTGAACAGTCCAATTGCCTTCTTCCTCTGCTTTTGGCATATAGCTACAGTGTTGAAAAAACACTGATAAAAATAATTTTTATTACCCAGACATGATAATATTCCCCAAGCTACCATGTATCTTTTGAGCAAAGTGGTCTGCAACAAGATTAATTTCGAGTGGTGTTTAAATATTTTTTAAATTTTATTTTTTTTTWAACTGAAATCCTATCTTCAGGGAGCTGTAGGCAATAAAATATCCTGACTTGGAGAGTTAACACAGGAATATACATATCCACATCCCTGATTTCCCTATATTTTTAATGTAATGTGCATGAGGCGTGTGATGGGTCAGCTCATTCCTGTCCCTTGAGTCAGAGGATGTTYTGTTCATCTGAAGAGGCAAGGATAACCATGTAGGAAATCCACAAAACCAGTGTTGCTTTGTGTATGGGAACCTGTGGGAAGAGAGACATTTCCTTGTAGGTGCAGAGCTCTGCATCTTCCTTCCAGCTTTGCAGGGCTGGTAAGCTGACAAGCCCTGTCAGCTCACAGGAGTTCTGAAACTATAGATAAATGAATGGCTGTGGTAGGAATCCTAAAATCCAGACACAGCAGCATCGGAGCAGAAGACAAGATCTTAGCTGGGTTTCCCACAGATGGAAGGAATAATCTTTACACCTCAGGTAACTACTCAGTGATAGCTGATTTACRAGTGCTTTCTGGAAATGATAGGTTTGTACTTAAGTCTTGAAAATCAAGAAAGCGAGCAAGTCCWTCTTAACTGTGGACTGGCTGCTTGCTTACCATCCACCCAGTTTACTGTACGTTATGTAACACAGAAGCCTGAAGTTAGAAGCTGACAATCAAAGACATATTGCTTTTGCTTTAGAACCTCAGTCTGTTTTTACAGTGTATCTTTGTGGTGGGTTAACCTTGCTTGGTCACTCACTCTGCCCCTCAGGGAAGGGAAAGAGGATAGGGTGGGAAGGCTCATAGGTCAGGATGCAGGCAGGGAGATTGCTCACCAGTTAATATGATGGGAAAAACAGACTCTTCTTGGGGAAAATAATTTATTTATCAGTGTGATTTCATTAAACTATCCTCTCTTGAGAAGAAACATGGATATTGTTTGTCAGACTTTTATTCTCCTACCAGTGTGATTTGCTAGACAGGTGAGATGCTGCTCTTGTTGGTAGTGTTTTACTGACATGCTTTCCCTCTTACGACAGATGATGGTAATGTCAGATGGTACATCGTTTTCTTCAGGGCAGAGCCTTCATCTCCCCAGCCTCCCGAGTAACTCTCTGTCTTTTTCTGAAGTGAAGAAGAAATCATCTCATGGGCTAAAGGTGAGACTTATTTTTCTAGAAGATAGTTGAGCCAGAAGTGCTTTTTTCCTGGTAATTAAATTATTAAAATCAAAATTCTACGTTTTTTTTTTTTTTTTTTGCAATGTTTTAATTGATAGGCCAATGATAGCAGGTCTTGACTTTTTCTTACTGTTTGCCATATGAAATACTTCAGTATTTAAGGATGGCTGTGAGAACAGGTACCAGTGAAGGTTCTCTGGTATTTGTATGTATTGTTTTCCTCCTGTTCCAGAAGGAATTATAGTAGTATCTTGTAGTATTAGAGGATTACAGTGATGGAAGTGTGATCTATGGAAATGTAAAGAATATGAGATAACAATATAATAATAATAATAATTTCATTTATTAAGCATTTTTAAAGATAATTGTGTAGAATGAAACTTWAAGCTGTGTTGTTTAGGATTTTAAATTTTGTTTAAATTCAAGAGGTTAATTCTTTCCTATATGTTTCAAAGAAAGCAATGTATCACTGATCCCTAGAACATAAAATTTTTAATCCCCAATTTAAAATGTAGTAAAAAGGTATAGCCCAAGGAATGTTTTGAGTAATACAGATGGACCTTTCTTGACAAAATAAACTAATGGTATGGAAAAATAAGGGGCATGTTGTTGTTTATTCACATAAGAAATGCAATGCAAGCCTTTTCTCCATTCTGTTAAATTGTTTGGCTTTKCATTTCCTTTAGTAGTATCTTGTAGATTTGAAATATGTTACTTAATCTTGCATGTACTTCAAGGGGCAATACCCATTTTCATTAATAACTTTCRTGTTCACTATCTGTGGTAAATCTTGTATCTTGCAAGAATTGTCAGGTAATGAACTAAGRGTATGCCTAAGAAAAGATAGTAGGGATACATAATAAGCAAGGACAGGCAAAAATATTCTTTGACATGTCTCTGCCTGGTGTGCATTGTGGATCAGTGCCTCACAATCTCAAATGCAGGTGGTCTTGAAATATTTAAAGAATAGATGGAAGTGTGGTTATTTTCCTAATGAGAAGCTGAGGTATAATCTGAGGATTAAACTGAAGGTGCTTACTTTGGCATGCTAAAATGAGTGCCTCAAAGGAAAGCAGCTGGCTACACCAGGTGCTGAAGCAGGGTGCTGCTGGTTAGACCAGGATGTGTCTCCATCTGATTGGATACCAAGCATGAGTTACTCTGACACTTGACCATCTCTAATAGGGGTTCTTGTGATGTTGGTAGGTAGTGCTCTAGAGTTCATTTTTCAATCACTTCTAAAGAGTTGGCTGTAATGCTGATTCACCCATGCCTTGCTTTGCATGCCAAAGCTGGTGTGCTGAGGCTTGGGTTAATAAGCAACCCAAACACCTCTAGAAGGACTTCAAAGAGGTACTGACAGGATACTGAGTCCTGCACTAATTCTCTGCCTAGTCACAGCACACCATGGTAAGTCTTGAATCTCGTTTTTTGTAAGCAAGTATAAAACCTGGGAAGTAGTTTTCCAAACTGTGTTTAGACAGTGAACTTCCATCTGATGTGGAAAATTGGAAAGTGTGGAGTGTGACAGAGTGAAGCAGGGTGAAGCATTTATTTGCTATGCTCATCCATATAAACTAGTGCTTGCAAGATTTCATTTTTTGCAGTAGCAACTCAAATATCTGCAGAGAATTTGGCCCATACTGTGCAGATATGTGAGTCTAACCTGAGGAGGTTAGGCATGCATCACTTCTCAGGATTCCATCCCTAGAATTTTTGATAGTGGGGAGGGGTGTTTTATCAAACACTGCTTTTTGTCAGTCCATGTGGATAATTCATTTTTCCTCTCCCTCCAGCAGTCATTACTTCATCCTGTCCAAGTTAAAACACACAGTTATGAGCAGTTGTTCTTTCATCTCATAGGAAAGACTTGTAAATATTTGCCTTGCTGAGAACTGTAGGCTATTCTTGAGAAATGGAAAACACAAGATAACCTTGGATTTAGTGTAACTGTAAAGTTTGTGGGTTTTGTTACAAGGTTTTGAAGCTGAAAAGCCTTGAATTTTGGTCTTTAGTGTTTTTGTTCTGATTGGAATGTAGGAAAGTTGCAGCCAATGTACAAATAGATTTTTGGTTTTGTCCTTTGGAGTAACCCCAGTGATGGAACAACTTCACTGTCCAGGTTTCATTTAAATATGCCTCTAGAATAAAAGTTGCAGGAAGTCCTGATGGTTCTTGGGTGTAAGTTGCCTGTCCCAAAAGTGTACTCCAGATGTCTGTACTGGGTGACTTTGGGATTTTTCTGCTACAGCAATAGGCCTTTGATGTGTTTGGCCTAGTTTTGGTTTGTTTTGTCTGTGGATACCACAGTTAACTTTGAGGTTGTTTTAAACTTGGAGTGTGGAAAAACCAGAACATAATGCTTATTTGTTTGCCACTGCTAAGTACCACATAGACGTTATGGTTAGATAAGAATTTAAGTAACATCAGTAAAACCAGTGCAACAAAATGTTATTCCTGGTTTAGCATTCATTTATKAAAAATACAATACAGTCTGAAGTAAGAGACAACTATAAGTATGCATTCTATCACATTCTATTCAGAATTATTTATTAAATGGAGATGTTTGTATTTCTAAAGATTTTTTAAAATTCAATTTAATGGAGGTGATATTAGTGAGGCCAAATATTTTGATTCTAAAACAAAGCTTTAAATTTGGAAGTACAGATATGTATGAAAACTTTTACTTTATGCATTTTTCAGAGTGTACAAATAGCTGCAGGCTGGCTACAGATACTTGTGTTGATTAAAATCAGTGCCACTGCTATGCCTATTTGTAGTGTGCAAATATTACATGCACAAAATTGAGAAGTAGTGTGGTTTTTGGGGGGATGATTATGTCATCTGCAATGAACCGTAATATCAGCTGTACAGAAACAAGATTTATTTTATAAGCAAACAAAAGCTTTTATTCCTATGTGTGACCAGAAAAAACACAAATTGTTTTATGCTCCCCCAGTTAGTCTTCACTGTTAATTCTTTGTAATTCTCCATCTGCTTTGTAATTCTCCATCTGCTTCTGCTTCTTCTGATCCCATTGATCAAAAGACTTTGGTGGGCTGGGCAAAATTGAAATGTGGAATTTTTTTCAAATTTTTGTAGGAAGCAGGTAAATTAATCTCCTATCCCAGAGTATTTTAGGAGGCTCTCAAAATGTTGTGATTTTCTTTCTTGGTTTTTTTGCCCCCCGCCCCCTTAATATTTTTATTCAATAATAACAAGTTTCTATTCAACAGAAATCTGAGTTCACATGATGAAGGAATATCTTTAGATATCTTTTTCCTTATATCCTCTTGAGAGCAATAGGCATATATGAGAATAATTCTAGTCCTTTGGCTTAATACGGACACATTATTTCAATAGGCATAACATTTTTTAATTAGAAATGAAAATAATTCACATTTTTATGATCTCTAGTACTAAATTTGTAGCCTGAACTCAAAGTACACTGACAAGGCCATGCCAATGTGCTCAATTTAATGACTTAATAAAATATAATGAACTGCCCCTGCTCCTCTGCTTCGCCCACCCCTCCCAAGTGTTCCATTTCTCAGTTAGGTTACTAATGTGTGTCAGCAGTTGAGGTTTGCAGTGGTTTCCAGAAGTTACTGCTCATTCAGTCTCACGTTAAAACAAATTGGGAATTACATATTGTGGCATGAAGTCAGAACCCAGCTCTGTAACAGATACAGTCCAGCATCATTTTTTGCCCTATAGTTACAGAAGTGTTTTTATCTGCAAATGTGTTACCTATTGAGGAGCTATCACAGTCCATTTGTCTCTCTCAAATTTACAGGACAATGTACTCTGTGATTTAAACTTAATTTCATGAGCTCACTAAGAAATACAAAACCACAACAAACAGTTGGTTCCTGTTGCCCAGATTAGTCTATAAAGAGCATTCACCTCCCAAATCACAAAGTGTCTTTGTTTATATCCTGTAACTCTTAATCCATGCACTTGGGATCCGTAAAAAAATAAAGTTACCTCTTTGAGCTTGAGGATACTTATCCTTCCTCCTTTGTCACTATGTGGGAAACAGGGAAACAGGGAAACACCTCCCTGTTTCATAGTGGGAAGTATAAAAGCCTGAGCAGTCCAGCTGGTAGGGAATCAGCTTCAAAAGTTGGGCTTTTTTTGATAAGCTGATGTTTTATGCCTTCTAGGTTGGAGGTATGGTTTATGTAATTGCTGTAAATTGGAAGATGGTGATGAAACTGCCCATGATGATGGCTGCAGGAGATAGCAATTTCCAGGTAGTCCTGGCAGCGTAATGGCCCTTCAGCTCTTCTGGTTGCCTGTCCTGGCTGCAATATGCTGTGTGCTCCCAGAGTGCATCTTGGGCGTTAGCATCAGCTGTATTGGCCAAAATATGAGCAGGATTTGAATACAGCAGTCACAGTAGCACAGGTTGTATTTGCTGATAAAACTTAAGGTTTTTATTGTGCTATCTAAAATAAATGTTTTGGAAGATACATCAGCCCTTTCCATAGAGCAGTACTATATATCTTGGGCACTGTATGTACGTGGTGTTACTTGGCTCAAGATGACATCTACAGGTATTTTGTCATGCCTGTGTACCTGTATTACTCTTTTGCATACTGTTTGTTGTGCAGCATGTCAAAGGCTAACATTGACTTGAGTTGCTTCAATATTTGATGAATACACAAATGTAAGCTATGGTGTGCAGATACATTACCTGTCAAAAGCCCATGACCCCGGTTTTTCACATGAACTTGAGAAAAGAGTGTTTTATTTTATTCAATTTGCTCATATTTCTTCACCACTTATTAAGGGGTAAAGAAATATTTAAACACACTGTTGGATTCTGATAAATAAGAAAATGGCTTAAAAGGACATTCTGATTTTTATTAAGATTTGTGCCATACATGATTTTAATATTCAGCGACTTTTCATTCCCACCAGCAACTCATGTTCATCATCAGATCTGATATAACTTACTGGTGGATATAATTTGACTTTTTTCTGTCTTACAGATTTTATGCTCCTATTGCTGTCTCCTCTATGTCATTGTTGGCTTCTTTTTTTGTCATTGCAGAAATTAAAGAAATAGGAAAAGATACTCTTTTTACTTAGAAAATGAATGCAGATATAAAAGCAGTTGATTGGCTGCCCTTAAGAAAGGGTAATTCTAAGAGAGCATGTGAGCGGGGTATATAAATAAGTGTCATAAGTATGTCACATATTTGTATTATGATTTCTATGAAAATACCAGCTTTCATGTTGTAGGRAGATGTAATATGTCTGGTTTTAAAACTGAAAAGAAGACCGATCTCAAGTTTCTTTTGGTTTTAATACTACTGTGCCCCTGAACCATTTTCACAGATCTCATCTGTTGGAAAACATATGAGACTCTCCTTCTGAAATGTAAAATATATGTGCTATATGTAAAATAATGTGCTATAAGGAGACATAAGAGAGATAATTTCTCTATCTAGTTTAGTAATGACACATATTTTATTCCTCCCCAGGGCAACACCTCTCTGGCATGATAAAACATGATGTGAAACTGGAAGCATTAATAATTAGTTCATCAGTCAACTTTTGGTGCTGGTCTTGCATCAAAGGAAAGAGTAAACTTTTTAAATTTTTTTTTTTAAATCTTAAAGAATAACACCAGGAAAAGTCTTATGACTCAAATAAAACATGTCAAGGAGTGCTAAGTGCTTTTTTATTTTTGTTTTTTAATTGCTGGCCTGGGAATTGAGGAAGTGCCTGATGTTTAGGTATTCAGATGTCATAGTATTGTTCATGGTTGATGCTTCTGGCCAATGTTAATGTTGATATATATGTTATATAAACATATAATTAGCTTACCAAATCTGACACAAAACTACATTTGCAGAACAGATGCAAGAACCATCTTATAAAAACATCCAGTTGAGTAATTTATGCAACACTGTGACTCAGTGACTCATTTATTTCACTAAATAAGATAATGAGAAGGGAAGAACATTTCTAAGTAATTATTTTCAGTTGATTGTTTCTACCTGTTGTTACAGAGAAGGAAGATACTGCAGTTTGTGCACATATTTTGTGTAGACCTTTCAGGTCCTAGAGCATTAAACACTGACTTAACACATCCTAATTSGACAAGTTATAAGTAGTTATCTATGGACAGGAAGCACATCAGTGGATGTAGACTCAGTCTTGCTTTCTCCTCCAATTGAAACGACTTCCATGAACATGTAAATTCTACTTTGTTTTCTTGGACAAGTCTTTTTCAGAGCAGTTGTACTGTGTGCATTTTTAAAAATTAGTCAGTCCCTRTGGGGGATGAGGCTGGCCATGTCCTACTTTACTTTCCAGTGCACTTCTGCAGTTCTGTCTGTTGTGGGTAAAAGGGTGGTTAAGTAAAGGTGGAAGATAAGCTAACTATGTTTTCATCTCTACAGTTCTGTAAATCTGTGGCAGTTTTAGCCAAATACACCACATTTACATACACATCTCTTCTAGGTAAAGAAAATCATTGGGTGCATGCAATACACATTAAAGTGTTTCTTTCTAAAAGTTTCTCACTTCCTTTGTTGCCAGTTTTAGCTGCAGACGACCTCTTGCCTTGCCACTTCAACTTTCCAGATTCAGCTGAGTGAGGAATGATACTGCTCTGCTGTTTGTGGTTTTGCCTCTCCTGTAGGACCCCTGAGTCACCATCTTCTGAGAAACGCTTCTCACTTAAAACAGTTCAATTAAAAAAATATGTATATAATTAAGGACTCAGCAGAGACTCTAGTATATTCAAAGAAGGAAGCTTTTTCAGCTTTAGGAAGTTTTCCCTGAAAAGGCAGTGACTGCTGTCTGTCTAATCAATTCTTGCATAGCCAGGCTGGACTCAGGGTTGTTACTGTTTATAAGGAAAAATATCTGGCAAAAGCTGGGAGAAGTCAAACTTTGCCTAAAATGCTGTCATTTTTTCCTCTGATCCCATAGTAATTCTGTTGACATCATATGGTTTGTATTTTCATTTTTCTTTGTTATTTTTATTTTCTCATCAGTAATGGTGATGATAGATTTCCTAAACTGTGTTTATGTTAGCCTTACAATGTTTTTTAAAAAGACAGGTAAAATGCCTAGCATAAAAACTAGCTTTTGTTGTAACTTTTTGACAAGCAGTGATAACTGTTAATGTTCCACCAGTTTGTAACAGATGTTTTGACAAATGTTGGCCTTTCCATCTGTCCTTACATGGTTAYTTCTACTCTTGGCTACTTCTGTGTCCTTATTGTGTCTGCCTTTGGGGGATTTAACAGTTCTTTTTTTTTTTTTAAAGTAAAATTTTGCATCTCCTCTTTGTAGGACCCAGCTAGGATTCTGAACATAAATAGCAGCAGCAGTAGTAACAGTTTTTCAAAGACCCAGAAGTTAACAAAGGAGCACAAAGAAAAACTTTCTAAAGACTCAAAAGAACAAAAAAGTGCCTTCAAAGAACCTTCCAGGGAACATAACAAATCTTCCAAAGAGTCCTCTAAGAAACCCAAAGAAAACAAACCACTAAAAGATGAAAAAATGGTTCCTAAGATGGCCTTCAAGGAACCCAAACCCATGTCCAAGGAACCAAAATCTGAAAACACTCCCATCCTTACCATAACATGTGGGCAGCAGCAAGAAAAGAAGACTCTCACAAAAAGGCCCTCTATGCTGGACACTGATGAATCTTCTGCAAGAAAAAGAAAAAAACCCAGCTCGGATTCATTATTTAAAAGTTTTCCTAGTGCCCCACCACTGATTCTTACTTGTTCAGCTGACAAAAAACAGACAAAAGATAAATCTCAACCTAAAGTGGGGAGAGTCAAAATTGAAAATGATGCACTGGAAAGGAAGACACCTACTCTACCACCATTTGATGACATTGTAGATCCCAGTGATTCTGACATGGAGGAAAACGTGTCCTCCAAATCTGACGTAAGTGGTTGTTTAGTTTTGCTTAATGCCTTACTCAGTGCTGTATTGGGTATTCCTAGTCTGTGGGACTCTGCACCAAATTTGGGTTCTCCCTTTTTTTTTTCCTGTCTATTGGCAGATAGTCCAAACTGAATGATGTTGATGGCCATGTTCAAACTTGTGCATGTTCTAGTTGAATTGTATTGCCTATGCAAGTCTATTCAGTTACTGAATGTCAACATTATGACAAGGAACGTATGGGAGATACCAATTAACAGTGTTGCTATTTTGATGTTTTTTAGAAATTCACATTGCGAGAGGAAAGGAAATGGATTTAAATGCTTGTATTTCACACTCTAAATCTTGTTTTCAGGTGTTAGAGAGTTCAGTACATCCAGGAAAGGGTAGCAGTTTTCTCAGAGATTTAATGATTTTTTTTGCCTAAAGAGGCAGTTCTGTCAATGATGCCAATTTTGTGGACGAGGAGGAGTTCCAAGAATTTAGTGCTGATGAGGAGAATCTATTCCCAAATAGTAGGCTTACTGAGAAGAAAGACATTTTAATGGAAATTTGCTTTCCTGAAAATATTTGTCTACTGTGCCTTCTCATCTGTTTCAAGTATGATTTGCTGTTTAATTTTGTGATTGAAATTAGGATTTTTAATCCTTCTCCTAGCAGACTTTGGTTTGCAGAAGCGTCTTTCATAGAGACATCTAGAGAAGTAAAGGCATGGTAAGAGAAGCTTTGTTTGGTGCCATTATTTGTGCTGATGGCTGGAGGTGTAGTGTACGTGGTAGAGAGGAATTTTTCCCAGCCTTTCCTGTTCAATTCTCTTGATTTTCTGTTTTCTGATTTGTGTCTCTGTTATTGCCATCAGATTCATAACCCTGCTTGCCCTCTATGGAACAGACAATAAATGCCCTGCTGTGGGGAGGTGTCAGCATTAGGCTTTTACTTTGTAGAAACTTCCCACGAGGGAGAAGGTAATTTACTTCTGAAGTGACCTTTTAATGACTGGTCCCTTAGGGCATGCAAAGGCTGTAAAATTTAGAAGGTATACAATAGGATAAGCCCTGCTTTACAGCATGACACAGGGGATACGCTGTGTTTGGAGTGGCATTCTCATTATGGCTTGGAACTTAACCAGTTTGTTTTCAAGCATATATGAAAATATACTTACTTGTCACCCTTTGTGTGAATTTTTTTTGTGTGTGTGTTTTCAAAAAGCTGAATATTCTGTTTTAATTTGTTACTAGATTTAGGACATGCTATCTCAGTAAAGCAGGCTAATTAAAATAGATTTTTAGATGCTGTGTAGGAGCACATATGCTTTTACTGGCTGCAGCAGTTCTCCATTTTTTTTCAAAGGCAGAAGAACTGAGACAAGAAAATCCAATGTAACTGGAATTAAGCAAATGGTTCTGCAGAGGTGTGTGCTGTGTAGCAACTTGAAAATAACTGATATATGAAAGATACATGATGGTACTTAAAACRAAGCCCTTTTAGTTGCTGATGGGTGTTTCCCTCTTTGCTGCCTTGCAATCTCTTGCCTACTACCAATGGTATAATGGGAAYACCTCTGTATTTTTAATAGGCTAACATAAGTCCACTTCCACAAGTCCATCATCCATCCGCAGCTGACCTTTAGGACCTAAGGAGTTCCTTAATTCTGTACTAAAGCTAAAAAGCAGATTCAGGGTTTTCTGTAGGCCACCATTACTGAGAGGGCAAACTGCTGAAGTCCACTCCAAAGGAAGTAAATCCTGCTGGTTTGGGCTCTTGTGTATTTTAACACTGACATGCTGAATCATGCAGTACACACAGGTCTTCCATGGGGGAAGCAGTGTGGTCCCCATCTGAATGAGTGAAAAGAATCTGTCCCTTTTGGACTGTGGTCCTTAATAAATAAGTCTGAGTATGGCTCTAGTCAGTGATGGGATGCTATTTAGAAAGTCTATAAAACTATCTGTGAAACATGGAATAATCCCCTAAAATACTTGAGTAACACAGTTCACAAGTGCTGTAGGAGAAAGAGCTGGGCAGCTTGGTTAGTGAATGTCTGCAGAATTTCACAAGGAGATGTTCCTTCTGCATTTTACCCCTTTTAACCAGGGAACCTAATGAAAGGTGACCAAGCAGTGTAATAAAGATAATTCTGTATGTTGGAAGAAATAGTTTGGACTTTCTTTGTATGTGTTGTTGAGCTTCCAAGTGTTTCAGGAAGTTTCACAGCTGGATCCATAAAGGGTATATCCTATAAACATAACCATATTAAGGAAAAATGAGAAAAAAAAGTGAGAAGTTGCAATGTTACATTGAGAGTAATGGAAGTAAAAATATGACAGTGCTTTTTCTATACAATGGCAGTAATTTCAGATCTGTCAAAGCTTTCTGATACTAACAAACACAGTTGCCTGAAGCTGGGAAGATGCTTCTTTAGTCTCATATCCTGGCATAATAATATGCTATAAAATCAAGTCAGTTGTTATTTCTTACTTTGGTACAGTTGTAGTGGTGGGTATCATAGCCCTTATGAACAAAGCATGTATTATTATTTGGGAGTGTATTTGGTAGTATCCAGATTTATTCCTAAGTGTCTTCAAGAAAGCAAAATCACTATACCAAATTGAGCAAATTTYGGTTAGGTATAACAAATTATACTACAAATCAGTACCTAAAAGAAACTTGTTGGAATACTGCAAAAATACTAACTTTGAGTCAGGTGCATTTTTCTACTTCAACTTTTATTTGTGACATTTATGCAAACATAATTATACTGCATGGATGTAATGTTCATACATTGCATGCATATAATGATATTATTAATGACTTTGCTAAGAGTTCTGAAGTTTCTTCACTGTGKGGAGTAAGAGATGGTGTCCTTCTCAACTATACCTGTTCCAAAATGGTGACTGTTGTCTTTGCTGGTATTGCATGTGCATGTACTCATATGCAAAACTTCACATATAGAACAGGATAAATTTGTAAGAGGTGCAATGTAGAATGTAGAACTTACTGCAAAAATGAGTTTCTTACTGATCATACACACGATGGTTCTCAGAACTAGATGTCGTCCATTATCAGTTCTCAATTGTCAAGTCTGGGTTCAGGATTTTAAAGTAAGGATGATGTTCTGAAAAGTCCCTGTGGTAAAGGAATCTTACAAGCATGATTATGTTGTTTCATTGGGAAGGTGCTCCAGGATGGCAGTGCTGCTGCTCACCTGTTATCTTTGGATACAGCCCGAGTTCAGTGAATTGGGGTGGAGTGTATCATATCAAACAATTTCAGACAAGAAGTAGAGTGTGCTCAACCCTTCACTGTAAAGGCATCATTCTCTTCCTAGTTCTGAACATTCAGACTTGAAATATGGCCTTTGCCTTCATGAAGTAGAGGATGTAGAGTTACAGCATCTACTGAGAGARGTGCAGTCTTTTTCAGGTGGTTAAGTGTGTCTGCCAGTGGTTGATCTTCCCTTGCAGCTCTTCCTTGAAATTCACCTTTCAGAATCCACAGGTTAGCATGCAGTTGTCKCAGGGGTATTTCAGAAAGCTGGACACCATCCTTTGGTGTCCTGTAGTCAGTCTCTTTTTTAGCTTCAAATGTCTCTGTTAAAAGCAGTGGGAAATACAGGGAATCACACCCTTACTAACTTAGTAATAAACTCTCTGCTCTTGTTTATTAGTATTTCTGTGTGTGACTTAGACCAGGACTATGTGTGGTCATTCCTCTGTGATCTGTTTGGCATACACTGTAGTGTGGTGGATTGCAGTATTTATTTTGATTTTGTTTTTCGGTTGACTTTGTGCTGTTGGCAAGTGAAACAAGTGTCTGTGTTTCTCTTCATGTTGCTTTGTTAAGTATCACTTTTCAAATCCATCTGTGAATTAAAGTGTGTTGGACTTCAGTGTTTTTGATCAACCAGGTGTTCAAAAGAGTGTGTGGTCTTTTTTGAGTTAATTTGGAAATCACACAAAGTCTGAAAAACTATTTTACTGGCTTTGGTATGAAACATACAAAATGAAATATAGAGTGCAAGCATCCAGATTTTTGGTTTTATTGAGGCATAGGCATGTTAACATACTTCAAAATTCTCCAGATTTCAGTTTTAAATATTTTAAATTCAATTACAGGATGTTTTAGTTAATGAAAAGTCCACCTGTTTGCATCCTGTGTGGAACAGTGTAGCAATATAATTAAATAAAAAGGACTTGACTTTGATTTTGCCAAGCTGAAATATGTAGATATTCTTGTAATATTTGCGTGAGCTGCAAGTTGTTGTATGAGATGGAGAAATACAGAATTTTGGATCTGAGTGAGGCATTTTCTGTGGTTGGAGCTGCCCCTTTTGAGCTGTGAAGCCATTTCAGAAGGGATGTTCAGGTGCTTCTTGTTTGATTATTGCTGGTTTTGCTTGACTGGGTGAGAAGGAAAGTGTTACATGGCTCTTAGTCAAGTTGCTGCAGCAGGAGGGCACAGAGGAGATGAGGCAGATGATACATACCTATTCAGGTATTAAATATTCTCTGTGTATCTCCAGTTATAAAGAACTGAGTGACAACTCTTAAAGCCTGCCGTGCATGACAGCAGTTTGGTGGATTTTTTTAGGGAGTCCATATGGCTCTGATTAATGAATTTCTTCTGGTGTGATTATTTTCTTTGTGGTATGTATTGGTTTTTTCCTTCCTGCCTGTGTATGTCACTGCATTAGTAATGGTAGCAGCCTTTTGGCATGTCAAAGCCTAGAGAAATACAATCTGAGCAGAAATGTGTGCTAGCAAAATGTGACAGCTCAGGGGTAAGGAGTTTCAGTGATTAAGAGCAGAGTACATTAGTGGGTCTTTTGCCGTTAGGAAAAAATCCCATCTCCTTCTCAGGAAGGCCTTTACGGAACGATGGAAAAACAGCAGAGATCATAGAGACTATGCCTTTGTACTTAATTAASTGCTTGCATGTCCTAAAGCAGTCTTAGAGTATGAGTACCTTTTTAAAGGAATCCATAAAATGCCACTTTCAATCTGGCACATGATGTAGTAATTTGACGATTGCAAAAGTGGAAGAACATTTTGAAAACCCCCATGGTCTTGTAAAACCTCCAGGCCCTTGTTAACTGAAAAAGCCTATTTTCTGCGAGGGCTTGGAGCTAAAGTCAGAGCTTTTGCAGGTTATATTTAAAGTCAGAAGGAGCAGCAGTGAAATAGAGCTCCATGATGTTTTCATGTAGTTACCAAAGGTCAAAAAAAAATCGGAAAAGCGTCGTATAGGGAAAAGAAGCCCCCCCCAAAAAAAAAAAAACCAAAAAAAAAAAAAAAAAAAAAGAAAAGATATTTTATTTGTGAAGCTGTGACTCTCAAGATGATTAATGATGCTGAACATGGTTAATACCTCATGTGCTTCATGATCATGTGCTTCACTGCAGACTGGGCCCTGTGGCTTTGCAATTGTCATATTATTACATTCTTTACTTTTTGTGTGATAATTAAATGAAATTTGTTTGCTTCTAGTCCAGGAAATAACATTGCTCTTAAAACCATGCCAGCCACTCACGTGGTATTGTTTGACATAGTACTTATATGTTGAGGAGGTAACTCAGTTTACACAAGCAGGTAAATATTGTACAGTCTGAGGTGCTTCCTTCCAGATATATACTCAGAGAGTAATAGTGGCCAAAGATAAGCAGATCTCTTTAGAGAAGTAGCAGTAGTCACAAGTATGCTTTGTGGCCATCAGTTTCTACTGTAGTATGGCACCATTCAGCTGCTATACTCTGCCTATTTTAATTAGGTATTGCTATGAAGCGAAAAATGCTTTGTCTTCACCCACAAAAGCTTAGGTGCATGTTATGCTGTTCTGTATATGGTGAAATTACTATTGCTGGATGAGGAAGCATGACAGACAACTAGAGATCCTCTGGGCAGCAAGCTCAAATGTTAAAGTGAGACAGTTTTGTTACCAGTTTGTGTTTGGAAATCACTGGCTTACAGAAATGTTAAGAATTTAGAAATAAAGCAGTGGAGACAAACTATGCATATATGATTAAATGTTCAGATTGCAAAAGTAATCTTGTGAGAGCCATGAAATTTTGTGTTCATGAGACAAAGTCTGTTTGGTTTTTTTTAGTTTTAGGCAATGTCACATTTTGAGCACAGAATTAACATTAATAATTTTAAGCTACTAATACAGGCTGCAATATTTTACTTTATTTCCAAGTGCTGCCTACATCTGCTTCATTGGACTACTCATGTGAATTAACTCAAATATTTGCATAAGCACAGGGTTTTTTTAGTATATATTTTTATATATAGATATAATTGCATATTTTCTGTATTTCAGCACTGGAAACCCTGTTCACCTCCTATCCTGCAGAAAGTAAGGATTTTAACTGGACTTGTCCAGTGCCAATACTGTAATTGTTTGGGGGGAGTTTTGTGGCATAAAAAGACTTTGTCTCATGTCTGATAAAGTTATGACCGTTTTGATAGGCCAAGGTGGATTGCAGTCAAAATAATAAAATATTAAAGACAGGATATTTTATTTTAATCATAATGAGTGAGATCTTTTTGATAAGGATTTCATTGCTTTGAAGTTGCTGTATTTATCTAGTTATATGGATTATGTTGTGATCCAGAAGAATGGGAGTCCACATATTTAAAATAAAATCCAACACCTGACAGTTTTTCAGCTGGCATTTTATCTACAGTAGTTAGATCTATTCAAGGCTTTTATGCTCTTTTATTTTTTATGTGGAACCAGTACATTTACACTTCTTTTAGGGGGGGGCAAAAATGTCATGGCTTACTCATGTGTTTTTGAAAGTTTGCTGCCAAAATCCCGGTGAACTATATTAGGTAATTTTGATAATACTTCCCATTCAGAGGCTTGTACTCTGCTGATGACTGACATGAACTCTCCAGGACACACCTGGAAAAGTACAATTAAATTTTTATGTTTAGAAGACCCCTGAAGTTTAAATTTTACTAACACAGGATAAAGCCTGCTTGAGCTCACACTTGGTCAAACTAATTTTAATAGTATTTCAAGTGTTCGTTGAAGGTGGTTTGAGATTGCCACATTGGCAAGTAGAAAAACTGCTACATAGCTTAAGAATGTTGGTGTGAATTTGTGTTAACTCTGTGTCATTATTCAGTAGTATTGATTTGGCTTAGTCAATACCTTAGTGCAGCTTACATCTTTGTTAGAAAATGATGTTGCAAAATGAATTCATGCTTTTCCCTACCAAAACTCAGAACTCCAAAAAACCTAAAACTCAAAAAAAACTTTTGAGTAAAACATCCAGCTCTATTGGTACTTAAACATAACAATTTTTGTTAAAGGCCTCTAAACTTTCAGGCTTTTATCTTCCCTTGAAAATAGAAATCTTTATCTGCCCAACAGAAATGTGTACTTTGTGCTTCCTCTGGCATTGAGTATGCTAGTGGGATTTCTAGTGCCCCTCTCTGAGCAGCAGTATCTCACAGCATTCATTCCCATTGGGGCTGAAAACAAGTAGATGCATGATCAGATTTATTTGGTGATCAGATTTGTTTGTTTATTTGTTTTAACATTGTGCTGCTGTGGAGGGACCGAAGAAATTTGGTAATTAGTGCTGTCTTTGGCCTAATGAAAATGACCATCTTTGGCCATGTGTAGCTCAGTAGTATGAGGCTGCCTGGATCCAGAACGTGGATGTAGGGTTTTTTGAATTGTCTTCAGAAGTATTACATGTTCTTGCTGTGGGTATCTAAACATGAAGAAATTTCATGTGTGCTTAGCGTGTTCCAAGCCATCTGGCAAAGGTGAGAAAATGATGCCTTGTGTTGCAGGAATTAATGTTTCATACAGCAGAGTTAGAAGATAAGGATAAATGGAGCTATTTGCACTTCACAGAATCTGTTTACATATCCATGGAACTTGTATCATCATCTCAGAGCAACATGAAAGGAGACTTTAAAGGCAACTGATAATAAGTACCCCATCTGCAGCAGAGCTGTGTTTTGTTGCTGAGGTTAACAGGCAGCTCCACCTGTACCTGAGCTCCCAGAGGAAAGATGACTCACGCATYAGGGGATAACCAGTGATGCCCTAAGTTTTAGCTTTCATGTTTTTCAAAKTCTGTGCTGCCTTAGGTGTAGTTCTAAGCCTCATATTAAGTGCTAGTGAGCTCTCTTCACAGAGCAGGTAGACAAAACAAATCCTTTTTCTGCTGAAGACCAAGGACAACTTTCAGGCCCAAAAGCATAAACAGCCAGGTACTGAAGGGAGAAAACAAGGATGGTACCTCACAACCTGAAGCTGTAATTGGACAATTAAACCCCTATATGCAAATGGACCAAAACTTATGAAAGAGTGAGATCTCATGACTGGTCATCCATTTTGTGAGCATTTTAAGTCCACCTGGGGTGTAGCCCTGGTCAGGCTCTTGTACTGCCCAAGGTGTCACTTAAAGGCCTTCTAATAAATATCTGCTTTATTCTCTGTCCAATCTCTGTTCCAGATCAGCCTTCCCAAGACATCACCAGAAATGGGGCTAGCAGTAACTGGATCAGTGCCTCAACACTGATTACCCCACTCGGAAAACCATTGCAAAACTTATGCTGTTTAATACCATCCTTAGTGAACAGTCTTGATTATGACAGAAGTAAATCAAGTGATTTTGCTGCTCTGCATGAGGTCATTTTAGGTATTACCTAAATAGTGGGAGGTTACATACACTTCATAATTCAGGTTATCAGCTGCAAAAGTATTACAGTTTAAACCATGGCAAGAAAAGAAGTAGATACAGGCTGTGACAATTTTATTATTTTTCAGTGTATGGATGACATTTTTGCATTGCTGCTTTAGTGGATTTTAGTTATTACAATGCAGCTGTCTTCTGTAGATGAAAAAGACATAATTTCAAGATAGTGCTCATGGCATTGTGTCTTCCACAAGAAGAGWAAAATATCAAGTAAAGTGCCATGATCTGAATATTCTGGATAATAGTAATTCACTTACAAAGTTACTTAGGTTCAGGGCAGGAAAAGGCCAAAGAAGGAAGCCATTCGTAGTGCTCTTGGTGGCCTAAATTTGCTTTGGGAGAGGACTAGTAAGAGCAAATAAAACTTTGCATGTTAAATGTTACAATTTTAGCTAAAGGAGACTGTTTGCAGATGAGATGTTTCAATTTGATTTGTTTGTGCCATATACAACCTTTTTGATCCTTACAACACTGTAAAACTCAAGATTGATCTGGGTTGTACTGCATGAGATCTTAATTTAGCCAGTATTTCAAATAATATRATTATAGCCCAGTATTGTTAGTAACTTCATTCAGTGGTTAAGGTACCTATTGAGATAGCTGTCAATTACATTACAAATAGGTTACACTACATTATAATGATTGGAATAAAATGAAGTTTAAATATAAGCAAGTATCACATTTTCTTATTTTTGCAAGAGATTGACTTTGTTGTGTGTTATAGTCTTATGTCTTATGAAACAGAAGCAAATCTCTATTAGCATAAAACTCAGATCACACTATCTAAAACTTGTTTTAAATCAGAGATGCAGAGATAAGGAGCTTTAAATAAGGATTATTTTTGTAGTATTCTTTTCATAAAAATACTTGTGTAGGCGAAATACAGCAAGCAGATGTGTCAGCTGTAAATTGTAAAGAACCAATAAAACAATAGAAATCTCTTCTATGGGTTTTTTCTCAGAGAATCAGGATTGGATGATCTGTGTGTATATAGTATGGATGATCTGTTGTGAAAATTACGAGACAAACACATGATGTTATCACAGAGCAAGTGCTTAGGAACCAAATTATCAGATGTTTCAGATCTGTAGAGAAAAACGTGTATATTGTTGCCAAACACAATATCTAAAAATCATTGTTCTGTTTGCAGAATCACGAGACTGGCTAAAAATTATAACATTTTGAAAAATAGTTTGACGCGTTTTGTTTTAGAGACTTGAGAATTTTTTAGGATAAGGCATATTTTTTGTATTTTTCTCTCTGCAGCTTTTCACTGAAACTGGAATGTACAATAAATGAAAGCTGAGGTTTTCAGATAATCATTTAAATCCCAGAAGTTGATTTTGAGGGAAGACTAAATACAATGAGACTTGCTGTAAAACTGACAGGGCCAACAGAGATCTGCGCTTGATTTCTCTGTAGTTTATGGTTAAATTTTGAACAGTTTTCTGGGATATAAGTTCAAGAGCCTGTGCAGCAGGACTTCAGAAAGAAAAAAGCTGTTATTTTTCATATATTTAGGTCTCTGTTTACTTGGTTTGTATTTGACCTCGACAAGCTTTCCACATAGTAAAGTTTTAGTGTGGGGTCATGCTGAGAGTGTTCTACAGAGTTTGAGCTAGATAAGAATAGAGGGGAACTATAGGGAATGTGCAAATCTCTGAGTACCTGCTGAGATGACCAAATTTCTAATGTGGAGAAATGTGCTATAATACATAATTATACCCATAAAAGCAATTTTACATGTAGATGGTTCTCCAGTTGCATCTTTTGTTAATAGGAGTGTGTGAACTCCTAACATTAGGACCTCAGATCTTGGAGAATTTAGGTGAATCACTTTCCTGCTGCCCCAAAAGTGACAGCAAACTGTCTGTTTGTTTTCCCAAACAGTGAACTGTGAATGCATCAGCATCTGTCCTTCTCAGTGGTGACACAACATAGGCACTGTAGATAAAAGAGAGCAAGAGAAGGGAGTTGGGAACTCTCAGCTTCCAACACAGCAGCTGAAGGGGTTGGCCAGAACAACTACCACCTATCTTCTATCATTGTTAATCATTAATTTTTATTAATCATTATCTGATTGGAAATTCCATCAGTTTACCTTTTGTGTTTAAGGACCATACTCATGTGACATTTTTAGTTTATTTTATCTTTAGTTTACTCATTGTCTTGTAGTCGTAAAATCCAAAACTGTAGTGTTCAGCTGCTCTACAATGCAAACCTTGATCTTCCCTCTTGTATTTTTTTTGCTTGCTTAACTATGTGTCTACCACTCTTTCCAGTAAAGTATTTTCAGCAAAAATGCGCTACAAGCTACATAACAATCTTCACTAGTGCTTCATCTTTCAATTTTATTGTACAGTGTTCTGCAAAAGAATTTTTTATCCTCATTTTTTGCTGTCTCCTCTTCATGAAGCTTCTCTAAATCTCAACTGTTTGTGCATTTTTAGGTCAGTATTGTCTCAAACTGACTWCTGATTCATAAAGGTAAAATAAAATCCCTTCTAAAATAGAGACAGAAAACGATTTTCTTTCAAAAGTAGGTAACATGTTTCAGTGGGACAGTGTCTAAAGAAATGCAAATCCCACTTGATTCAGTGCAATTGTTCAGAGGAAACAGTTGCAGAGATTCATTTAAGGTCTTTTCTTGATGCTACTTTTTAAATGAAGGCTGTGTTTCAAATTCAAAGAATCACAGACTGTTTGAGGTTGGAGGGTGCCTCTGACTGTCATCTGGTCTACCTGCCCTGTTCAACCAGGTGTACTTTGAGCTGGATGGCCAGGATACTGTCTAGACYCTGTTTTTTTCAATATCTGTTAAGRAGGGAGATGCCAAAATCACCCTGGGCAGCCTGTGCCCATGACCGGTTACCCTGGCAGTGAAAAGCTGTTTGCTGATGTTCAGTGGGAACTACAGATAGGATGAATTACTCTACTGAAAGCTGCGGTCACTGGTGGGGCACTTAAGTGGCAGTAGAAGACAGAAGTACAGGAGTCCTGTTAGAGAAAAAGGCTTGTCCTGCAAGAGCATGTTCCTCCTCCCTGAAATTCTAATTTTGCACAAAATGGAAGAAATGCTCAGCTGTGTAAGTAACTGTAAGTAGTTCCAAGTGTACAGACTTCTCAGTGTGCAAAGCACTGGGAAACATATGTCTCTATACTATCATGCATAAAAAATAAGAAATATGTATACTGACTGATATGAAATGAGATATTGCTACACCACTTAATGTTTACTTCAAGAAACAATTTGTAAGCTTCCTTCAAGAATGGTTTCGGGAAAGGCCGAAAGAAAAACCATTGTCACCCACATGCAGATATCTTCTATTTCTTAATGTAAGAATTAATAAAGAGTTTGAAATGATGGGGGTTATTTCTGGAGTCATAGAATCATACAATATCCTGAGATGGAAGGGACCCACAAGGATTGTCTAGGCCCAGCTCCTGGCCCTGGACCAGACAGCCCCAGGAAGTTGTACAAACTGGGGCAACCGTGAAATATTACAGAAACAGCTCTATTATATCCTTTGTCATAAACAGGTGGGTTTTCCTGAGAGCTGTTTGCAGCTCATGAGTGAACTACTCGTAAAAACAGTCAAGAATTTGGAAATGGCAAAAGCCAGGTGATATAGAAGAATCACTGGTACAAAAGGTACATTCTTACAGAAAACTTGGGCCAAAGAAAATTGCCTTTTTTTGCTGAACAGTTTCAAAGCAGGGAATTCCTCAATCAGGCCTAATAAAGAAGTCAGTGTCTCCTGTGCATCACTATGAGAGCACTAAAACGAAGTAGAGTGTCTAAGAATGCTATAAATCATGTGGGTTCATTGCACTAATGAACAGTTCGGGCCCAAACTCTCATTAGCTCGTCTGTGGAAAGAGAAAACTGGTAAAACAGGAAAAGGCCATATAAGAGAAGCTCTTCACTGATATTGTCTTAAACTTTTCTTGTTGAAAGATACACTTTAGCTAATTTCAGACCCATTAATAAAATAAGTATTTTGTGATTCAGAACCAGTGAATAAGGGCACAAAGCTCAGATGTGTAAATACCTTGGGATAAGAACCTTGAGATAAGTTCTTGGGATAAGAAACTGTGTAAAACTGTCAAAAAACATTGCTTAAGTGACAAAAGACACCCTCTGTTAACTAGAAGCCTGGGTGCTGTTGGCACTAATCTATATTCATATATGGAAGGTGTGTTTTTAGTTCCTTCTGAAAAGGCAAATCTTTTCTGTTAATAACATTCATTCTTAGGTTAAAAGCCACTGTTTCCTCTGGGTGCACTCTCAACCAGATTTCTCAGTCAAAAAAATGAAGGTTTCATTTCCAATACTTAACAGTTTTAATATTTATGCTAATCTGTTTTTCTTGGAATAAACTTCAGACAAGGCTGTTTAATAAATAGTTTCAAAAGTTATTAGGAACCCTTTTTAAATATGTATGGATGATCATATGTGTTTCATAAGGACTTTCTGTGGTTTGAGTTCTCAAAATGATTTTGCTAAAGCAGAGCAAAAATTTTACCAGGAAAATATACAACTTTGTATGTATTTGTATTCATTTGTTCTTGTGATATTGACCCAACTAGTTAATGCTGGGAGAAAATTTTGACATGGAGCAATTTCACTGATATTTTCATGCCTTATAATGAGAATGAGAGTAGGTCTTTCCCCCTTTTTTCATTTCAAGCAAGCTGGTTAAATAAGAAAGTAGTGAACTTTTAATAGTGAAAAAGTCTGTGCCTATGTGATTATTTTATTTTTAGACTTTTAAGCACTTAAAAGCCAAATATGACTGTCTTTCAGTGTTACTATTTTTTTGAGGGAATGGACTTTAGGTAAGTTGAAGTTAATGTTGAAATTAATAAAGGAAAAATATAGTTAATGGAAATCTGCAGAAACCAGTTCTCAGCTAGTAATTTTGCTGCAAAAAGCAGGAATTGATGAATAAACCAGATGTTTAAGAGTAGCCTGCAGCTAGACAACTGAACTTCGTTTGCTGATGTCTTTAAAGTTTGCATGGACACTTGTTCTTCATCACTGCAGTCTGTTTCATATTATCATGATTATTTTACAGTTAAAAATCTTGTAAAGTTTTACAGAAACTCTGGAAGGAATTTTTTTTTTTTTTTTTCAAAAATGCTTGGTTTTTGGACCAGTGTCAAGTGATGCTACAGTGTGTTTCAGAAAGGTCTGATGCTGTGGATCATGTGAGAATCTCTTTTGATACTCTGAAGTGGGTTGTGTTGTTGGTTGGGTTGGGTTTTGTTGCAAAGGATTTATTCCGTTGATACAAGTGTCGTACACCCGCACAGTCAGGTACAGAATTTGTATTTTGACTGTGTCTGTGAGGACTGGGGCTGGTGTTGATTTAAGGAGAGCAGATGTTAATGGTGTTTTTCTCAAGCATTCTGTTGCCCAAATAGGCATCTCTCATCGTGAGAAAAGGCAACAAAAGGCAGTAAATCTGCCTGCTCTATTATGAGGGGCAACAATAGATTGGCCTATGGAGAAAAAGCAACTGTTAGGCTTAGGTAGTGTGTGTGCCTGAAAAGTGAGTTTTACAGACCAGATATTTCTGCTGTCATTTTTGAGAACAATTCGGTTCTCTCTTAACTCTCTGACACTCACGGCAGGGAGTGTCAGAAAACGTTGGTTAGCCTGTATAACACATCATGATAGCACAGTTGTATAAAATTTAAAGGGTAAGCAGGTTTTCTTTTCAATAATAGGCCATTATTTCCTAATCCGATTTTTACTGTTCTTCTGTGTGGCCGCTTCTTTTTTCCGTTCTCTGTTATCATCCCCTCTGCCCACATATCAGATTCATACTTTGTCTCATGTGCACAGATGAGTGAGCAAGGATGTACTACTGAATCTAGGAATCAGCCAAAAAGTATACAGAGACATGCAACCTGGCAGCAGGAAGCCAGATTCTTCTGTATTGAAGAGCAAAATAGAGCAAATATACAGAATTTTTTGATGAAATAATAGGACTTTCTCATTAAATTAAAGGGAAATTTACACAATTTAAACAATAGTAGGAAAAATGTTTAGAACTGTTYGTTAAATAATATGTACTGATTTTAATAACACTGTTTAAAAAWTCAAGTTTTTTTGTAAATGGTAAATTCTACATAATTTCTCTTTGTAATGAAGTATACCTTTTGGTTCAATCTCATTTACAATCTGCAGAGTTTTGATACATATGGAAAATGTTAGGATTAGCAGAATTTCAGTAACAGCATGAAAGTTCAGTTTGAATCCCTATATTAAGACTTATTTTCTAAGGGAGATGAAAGAAAACTGTCTGAGGTTTTCTGGCATTTAGTGTGGTCAGCCCAGGTCTTTTGATTTTCTATTCCACAATGTCATTGTTAATTTGAAAAACATTGTATCTGCAGTATGACAATGACAAAGATGTTCTTAAGTCCATTATAAATTCATTTAGGCTCTTGTGTTGTATAATGTTTTAACCAAGGCATTGGAAACTTCTTGTTAGGCTTTAGCAAAGAACTAGACATGATGTAGTAGTGTGTATGTATAGTGAGTGCAATAGTAATTTCCAAAATGTTTGCCTCACTGACACCTGGAGTTAAGGTCTTTGAGGGTTATTTGGCCCCAATTTTTTTTTTCTTGACAGAATGTTTTAGGCTGTAAAAGTAACTAACCATAAGAGTTTTTCTAGGCAAAAAAAAGTCTCTTAAAATGTTATTTATTTTCTTTTTATTTTTTTCCCTTTTAAGTCTGAACAGCCCAGTCCTGCCAGTTCCAGCTCCAGTTCCAGTTCCAGTTTTACACCATCTCAAAACAACAGACAACAAGGTACCAGTAAAGGAAAAGAAATTGAAAGGAATGTATGTAATAAGGGGGCCAATAAAAATAGAACTCGTGGCATCTCATTAACTCTTTTCTTCTGTTTCACTTGCCAGAATTGGCCACAGTTTTGATTTAGAGACTTTTCTGCAGGCTGTTTTCCGAAGTGGCTGTAATGGCCAACTAAAAGGAGAGAAAGAAACTGAATCTGAGAAAAGCGTGTGAATATTGGTTGTTTTGAAGGACTAAATACATGCCAGTCACTTAACAGAGGCTAAACCCAAAAGAGCTTTTGAGTTGTCCTTCTGCAGTGTTAGGCAGCGTTGCACCTGGCTCCACCTGAAGCCCTGGAAGAGTGTGGGTTTCCCATGGGCAGCCAACAGAAACCCACGGATGTGTTTATGTAGACCCTTCCAGAGGCTGTGATTGTCCCATACTACTGGGGAGTTTTAAGAGCACACAGTAGTTACTTCAAATACATGGCAGAGAAGGATGATGGCTAGACTTAAAGTTTGCATTTTGGTTTCCTGGCTAATAATTTCAGTTTACTTGAAACTCAATAAAGAATGCATTTTTCTTCCTGGAGGCTTTGCCAAGGCATGTTTTCTGTAAATAAGTTGATACTCATTCTTCATGATGTATTAAACTATTTAGTTCCTGGTTGGCTTCTTTCCCTGGTTTTTATGATTGTACAGCTGATATATTCTTAATGAGCTTTTGTTTTATTCTTCGGATAAGGAGCATTAAAAAAGCAGCCTTTGACTAAACAAAATTGTTTGTTTTAGTCATTTATATTCCTCAGTGGTAGACTTGATTTAAGGTTATGACAATACATTAGTGCCTCAGGCACACTGATTTTAAATTGATTGTCACATGATGCATGTATCTCTTCTGCTGCCTTTCTRTAGGTTACTGGTACTGATTTTCTGATGTTTTCTGGCAGTGTTACTCCATGCGAAGGAAGGCAAGAGCTGAAGTGAACTGTGGCAATGACTGCCTTCAGGCAGTTGATATGTACCTAAGAATAAACAGATACACTTCCTGCTGAACCCCCATTTTTGTTCTCACGAAGACTTTAGTGGTGTGAACTGTCCATTAGAAGCCAAAACACTTGGATACCCATTTATGCATCTGTTGTCTTTGCTGGGGAAAAACTTGTTGACTTAGTAGTTTCTTCTGAGCAGACTGCTGCCATCCATCTTTTCTGGATTATATATAAGATGCATCACAGATTGTCTTTCAGTCCTTTATACCTTCTCTAGAATAAATGGGAGATTTGTCCTCTGACGTGAATATAGCTCTGAAGTGCAACTGGTATATACATCTTCTCTTTTTTGCCACAGTAGGCAGTGGTTCCTGCTTCTTTCTGGAAGTTCCAGAAACCCCAATTAACTGTGTTCATTGCCCAGGCCATGAATTTGTATATCAAAGATATGGAGCACTAGGCATACCATGACATGTTCATGCTGTATGTTGTGTTYTGGTCAGAAGCCATTATTTTCCCCTTAACTGGAAGAGCCAGGATTGTTGCTCTTTTTTGGTTGCATTTAGACTCCAGTGCTCACTCAGGTGTCAAAAAAAACACAGCATGAACTTTTTTCACCTCTTTTTGCATAAGCAGTGGTCTAACTTGAGGTTCCTCAAGTTCTTCTGCCCTTGGGGCTTACTTTGATATTTATCTGTTTCCTTACGAAGAAAGCTTGCTCATGGGCAACTCATAATTTTCCTTAACTATTCTGATATCTTAGGAGGTAACAAGTTCCCAAACCTTTAAAAGGGTTGTTATGGAATTTTAGAGTGTTACCAAAGAGCAGAAAATTGCTATCCATGATATAAAAAAAAAACAAACCCTCACCTAAAAATTATTGCTTTGCTGATTGGTAGAAAAATCTGCTGAAAAGTTAGCTAGCAATGTGCTTTTCAGACTCCCAGACATGCTCCTGCTCTAAGTGAGAACTTGTTTGAATGGCAGTTGTTCAATGCTTGTGGGGCTGTCAGTGATGGATGYATCTGAGGGGTCCAAGTTTCTTTTTATTGCTGCTGCTATAAAAGCCCTTTCCCTCCTTTAGGGGTCAGATGGTAAGTTATTCAGTCAGACTACAAGTTGTAATTTGCAACTGAGCATTGTCTGCCTGAGATGCAAAATGCAAACAGGGACAGAAAATGGAGCACAGCTCAACTGCTTCTGTGTATCACTGCGGGTGCATGGACAAGAAGCACTTTCATGCTGTCACCTATACAAATGTCTGATCAACCAGGATTTTGCCCATCAGCACCAGCTGGCTTTCTTTCCTAAGTGTGAAAACAGAGAAAAGGGTCATTTCTCTGAACGTGTCCAAACTGTGCCAATTTATGTAAGTTCTAGGGCAGCCTTAGTGATAAATCATTCCAAACAACAGCTTTGAAGTCACTTGCACAAAACAAGTCAAAATGCCTATGGCCTAAACTTTGCTGTGTCTGGAACAGTCCATAAAACTGTGTTCCCCATGAAGATGTCACTGTAATACTCAAAACCCTATTATTAGTATGGCACTGACTGACAGATGTGTGCCGTCTCTGCTGCCAGTCACTCCTTGATTCAGTTCCCCCATTAGCAAATACAGATTTGAAAGCTTCATCTCAGGCTCACTGTGTTCATGTTAGTACTGTGTTTCTTGGGCTGAAGGAATTACAACCGTAAGAGTAATTGCTGTTCCTTCAGCCATCCCTGGAGCTTTCAATTGCTGCTTCAGGTCTTAGATTGGCTGTACTTTGTATTAAATGTCCTGTGGCACCAGGACATTTTACTTTCTTCCCTTTTCTGATCTACTTTTGCCCATTCTTATTTGAAGTAGCTGTAGTGTTACACTTTCCAAATCTATTAAACATATTCCTCTTTATGTAACTGTCTCTTAGAGCAGAAAGAGTGAAAATCAAAACCCAAACTGARTTTAATGCAGTTTTGTGAGGAAGTCAAGCTTCGTACCTTCTTTTTAATTCAGAGAAAGTGATAACATGGTGTTGGGTGGTATTGATGCACTTTGTACTTCTTAACAGGGGTGAATACTTACTTCACTTGAAATTGACCCTGAAATAAAGGGAACACCTGAAGTTAAAATACATTGAAACCAAGAAGACAAAATGACTGCCTTGTACAGTTCAATTTAGTCAGAGTGACGTTAGAACCAACTTCTCATACATGGATTAACTTAAGAAATGTACTAATACTGATGAATATGTCCCTGTAGATCCTTACTCACATATAATGAGAAAGCAAAAAATACTGAACCCCGGCAATAAAAAAGAAGCATGTTTTCAGCAAACATACATTTCATGTCACTTCCTCCTGTAATGACAGTATTTTAGTTACTACAGCTATGGTCCAGGGTGCAAATTTTTCAAACACTTGAACACGTCAGTCACTTTTATTGTCATGAGTAAGTCTGTTGAAGCTGAGTTGCTCATGTGAGTAAAGATTCATAAATACATGGACAGGTCCCTGCAGTATAATCCCCCAGTGCATTACTTCATCTGTTTAATTTTTAAGACTCTCCTTTCTCCACACTGTCTGGGGAATATAGTTTTAAAAGCTGGGTAAGTTGCCCAAAATGCTGGAAAGTAAACTTCATTGTATTTTATTGTCTCTGTTGTTTCAGGTCCGTTGAGGACTATAATGAAAGATCTGCATTCAGATGATAATGAAGATGAATCAGATGAAGCAGATGAGAAGGACAATGATTCTGAGTTGGAGCAACCCGTAAATGCACGAGGAGGAAGCAGGAGTCGCAGGTGAGTGTCTGGTCATTGCAAGTGGCCTGCTGACCAAGATGATTAGTGCTTGTTAGTCACAAGGTGAGGTCTGGTGTTCTCAGAGTGCTGAGTAGCAAATGGGCAGAAAATTTGCTTTCTAAAGCATCTGCACATGAAAGAGCCCCTTTTAAACACTAACACAACTAGCCACTTCTGATAAAAACTTCCTGTACTAATCAGTACGGTTATGATCATGCTCATTTGTTTGACTTTACTTGATTTCATGCTGTTGTGACTTGAGAGGAGGAGTTACAATTACTCCTTGGCCTAAATTAGAGAAAATTGCCCTTCCACTGTTGAATAAGCTATTCTATATGTAGTCACAAGGCCTCTTTGCTTACTTGTTTTAGATTAAGTTGTTAAATTGAATCCAAATCAATGAAATTTGAATTTCAAGTAAATTCCATGCTGCGTGCAGTAGATAATGCATAAAGGGGCATTGGAAGGTAAAGCAAGCATCTGTCACAAAAATTTTTTAAATGTTTGATATTTAGAAGAAGCTCCTGCATCCTTGCTGCAACTTTTAGAAGGCATTCCAAAATGCATCTGGTGTTCAGGCAGCTTGAAGCTCAGTCCAAATGGTGTTCAAAGTTATGGACACCACACTTCCTATTAGGTCCTTTAYGTAATTAAGAGGGTGTTCCTGTTAGTGCACAGCACCTTTAGTGCCAGTGTCAGCTACTGCTTGAATGGGAAGRTAATAGGAAAACTTTAATGAATGTCAGCTGCTTCCCTGGTGTACTTTAGCAGATGGAATCAAGGAGAAAAAGACCAAGATGACTAGCTGTCTGAGAACTTGTTGGTGTCAGTGATTGTGTAAAGGATTGTTTTAAGCTCAGCTTGTTTCCGGGTGTGGAGGTTTTGTTTCAGTTTCTTAACGGAACTTTATGGCTATTGTTTCTCTACTTCTTTTATATATAATAACTAAAGTGTTTTTTTTCAACAGAAAAGTATTCCCTGTTGTTCATAAGTAAATGAAGGGTGAAACTGGCTAGGAGCTGAGCTTTTTTATTTGACCTCTTCTAAGATACTAAGTTTTTAAAGTTTAATCAGGAAAAAGTGTGTTACTTTTGACAGTAAACAAGGAACTTTTCAGTAAAACGTGTATTCAGATGGGAAGTACAGCTGTTTGGAAAGCTTTGAAAAGAGCAGAAAAGGTCCCTAAAGACCACTTTGCTTCTTTGATGTAGCTGTGAACTGAGGTAGGGAGAAACAGTTCAATTTGGTAGGAGTTTAACCATTTCTGTAATGTTAGCTGCCATTAACTGGGCACTTGGTCTCAGCCAAGTGCAGGCAGACAGCTTTCTTCTTTGTGCTGCAATGTTTTTTCCTGCTCAGACACCTCTCTTCTATGTGACCTTGATTAACAGTAGCCTGCTCAGCAAGGGATCGGTCCTTCTAAGTCCCTCCCTCAAAGTCCAAGGTTGGCTCATCCCATTTAACAGCCCTTTGTCTGCAGGTGTAATGCTGTGGCTCTCTTTTTCCGCAGGGTCAGTCTGAGTGATGGCAGTGACAGTGACAGCAGCTCCGCTTCCTCACCCCTGCGTCATGATCCAGCACCACCAGTAATGAAAACCAGCAACAGCCAGGTAAAAAAAAAAATTATTTTGGCTTTGTATAGCAGTAGACACAGTTGACATCAAACTCAAGAGTTTATTGATTCACTTCTTCTCCTCTCCCCCGTTTATCTAGAAAGATACACTCTTTCTTTTACTGCAGTAGAAGACACAATAGTGTATACTTTGCCTCAGAGTACTTGTTTCAGATTTGTAAGAGCTAATATGGTTATTTCTGAGGTAGCAACATAGGGTAGTTCAGCTTTTCAAAGAAAAGGCAGTAAATTACCTAGAGTTGCAAAATACTCCAGGGGCAAATGAGAATTAGCTTTTGGGCAATACCTCACGCCTAGTAAGTAGGACTCTCTGAATATAAAATTAAGTATAAAAACTTTCATTCTTTACAAAATAAAAATGCCATTTGTCAGTTGTTTTAGGGAGGCATGATTCATTCCCAGTGTCAGTTGTGTGATACACAAAGCTGTTAGGACACATACTGGCAATAAATGGCTACTTACAGTTATGATATAGTTAAAATAGTGTCTATGTGCACTAACACAAGTTTGTGGTTTAGAGGGTGACTTTCATGGGTTTTCTATATCTCTTCTTTATAACTGCTTCAATTATCTGGCAGATATTATTTACTTACCCTTGTTTTTCTATTGAGATTTCCAATACAAGCTATAGTGCAAACCCCAGATATTATTATTCATGTTAGCTAATTTCAAATATACTGTGGGGAAAAAAACCCCACAAACTAGGATGTGCTTTGTGCACAGAAAGAAGGTAATTCCATGTCCAGAATATATTCTTATTTTCTACCACTGTAGGCTCTTCTAAGTTATCTATACAAAAGTTACAAGTTTTTAAGGGATAGTCTTGAGGTTAAAAACCTGTCTGTAGGGTGAATAATATTGCATTTACTGACCACATAAGCACAAAAAAATAAAAAATCTGTGTATGGATTGTTGTTTAATGAAGAATGGTTTCCAAAGAGCTAATGCAACTGTTAAGTAATGTTAACTTAATTGATGTTAACTTATTGAAATAATTGAAGTAATGTTAATTTACTGATATATATCAAAATATATATCAATATCAGCAGCCCATTCAGTCACATCTTTTGTGTTCCTTTGCCTATTGATGATGTAGTAGGTCTTCTTCCACATTTAGACCTGCCAAACAATAGCTGTGTGTCAGCTAAAATATTTTCAGATACCTTCTTCCGTTTCTTTAATTGAGCTAAATTTTATAATCAAGCTGTAAATAGGAAATTTTGGGAAGCATTGCGAGAATTCAACTTGTGTGAACTCCAGACACATTTGAAACGTATAGTTCTAAGCTTCTTGGTAGCTTAGTGCTGCCAGGATGATACCTTTTATTGATGAAGTCAGGTTTGTGATAACTACGTTCCTTTATAGAACTGAAAACCTAAGACAGAGTTTGTATTTGTATTAGCTTCCTGAGACACAATTAGTGCTGTATCTCATCTGTAGAGTGTTAAAGATGTTAATTTTTAACTATCAAGAGCACTGTAGAGTAGCTGCTCTTTCAAATATACTGTGCTCTTGGCAAGGTTTTATTTGAAACCAAGAATTTTCTTCCTTTGAAAACAAAAAATGCATCTAMAAGGTGCTGAATCCATGATTAAAGGTTTGATTTTTTGTAGGGTTGGATGGGGKTTTTTTTCCAAGGCAACACTTTTCTGCTACTGGCCTACGCAGCAGTAGCCCTAGAGGGTGTTGAACAAAAGTACTAGAATTATTCTTCAAAAACGTATGTTTGATTCTRAACATGCATCACTTTTGGCTACATAAATCAAGTAAGGTTAATTCAGATCTGCAGTCACTCTCTAAAGTGGGATAGGAAAATAGCTGTCTCTTAGGTGTATTCTTAAGATGCTCAGCTGAGGGACGACACATGCAATTTAAATATTTATACCAAGGGAAGGAGAAATGAGCGAGGACTTGGGGGAAAATGTCAGTAAGACTTCTGGAAGACTTGTTCTTACACGCTTTATTTCCTTGTTTTAATTACCAAGTTTTAACTTGTATTGTGGCTGTTGGGTATGGTTTTGGAGTTAATCATGCTAGTGATGTTAGTCTCACTTACAATGAAATGTGAAACATAATCTCCCATTATCTGTGATTACTTAGTTTTCTTTGATGTTTTTCAGAAGAGCTGGTTATATTCTAGGCTAGGAATGAAATGGTGATTTTTCTTTTAACTTCAAAAAAGTGTTCCCTGTGGAAAAAACTGAAAGGACAATCAACAGTTCTTCTCCCAAATATTTCTGCCTTTAATCCTAAAAGTTTCAAATCAAGCATGGTATCCTGCTTCTTGCTGATGTGCTCCTCTTGTATACTCTTCCAGTATCAGCTGAAGCAATCTTGGTTTGTGTGAGTGATAATAAATGAGTGTGAGTGGCATTGGAGGAAGGGCACCATATAAATGCAAAAGAAATTACTGTCAATCACTTTCTTTTTCAGTTACAACTCAAACAATCATTTCAAGGACTGTTTGAAAACCTCTGTTGTCAAAGAAAAGAGAGCATTGAGGAGGGAAAAAAAGAACAGGAAAAGTACAGTGATAATGTGATGTTTCAAAGATGCTGGAGAGACCCTCAGCATCATTTTGTATCTGCCAATTCACCTCTTATCCTACAAGCATTTGAAAGATAGGGGGAAAAATCTATTGAGAAGGCTTTAAATGACATAAAAGTCCTTCTTTTAAGGATTAATAATATCATTATCATCTCATTCCAGTACCTCAACATTTTCTGCTGTAAGTTACTTTTTGTTCCGAAAAATATGAGTAAGTTATATGGATTAAAGAATGAAAAGCTCAGTTTTGAGTTTTTGTTATTAACAGCAGAATTTTACATATATAGTTGTATCCAGTGAYGCATTTAATTTTTCACAATATTTTCTTTCTTTTCCAGATTTTAGAAGTGAAAAGTCCAATAAAGCAAAACAAAACAGATAAACAAATGAAGAATGGGGATTGTGATAAGGTAGCAATAAACTACTCCACTAATGTACTTACCAAATGGCAACCTTTGTTACAGAATGAAAATCTTAGTACATCTTTGCTTTGGATTCCTTTAGGTGCAGATCTTTCTCTGTTTTCTTTCTGGATTTATCTTCTCTTGTATTTTGAATTTTTTTTTCCTTCTTTTCAGTCAGGTGATTTTGGCAGATTTCAGCGGTTGGGAATCTTCCATCTATTTATTTTATCKACTGTCCACCATGGGTTTGGATTGAGCTTCAAAGAGGAATGAGATGCAGATGAGAATTGCCTAATGTATTCCTAATCTGCAAATCAATCAGTTAGGGAAGGAAAAAGATAATCTCTTTTCCAGAATTCTTTCTGAAGGCTGTGCATTAGGAAGTGGCAGTGTGATGTAGCATGTTAACTAAAATGATATGAAGCAACTGTCACCAAATAACACTGAGATAGTTTGATTTAAAATCTGTCTACTGGCTATGGGCAGGAGCTCTCAATCCTTCTGAGAGTGAACATAGCACAATTGCCCACTATGGACAAGTTTCTCTGAAAGCTTGTATTTTGCTGGTATTAGTGTCAATTTTGTGACAACATGAGGCGAAAATGGAAGTTGCAGCATCTAGATTTTTTGTGTCTAGATTTTTATTTGCAGTACCTTGATTTTTAGTGCTCTAATATTTTGGTTTGTGTTTTGGTTGCTTAGATTGAGTGCCATATCTCTTTTTTTGATGGCTCAGGCTGAAGGAGAAAGCTGATAATAAGGTGGGAGTGGTGGGATATGTTTGACATCCCAGGGAAGAAGTGCTGGAATTTACCTGTGGATTAACCTTGCTTAGTCGTTCTTTTCTTATATCTCCCTGTTGACACAAAAGAAATAATTACATGCCTCTTGAGAGAAAGATTGATTTGATTTTGAGTCCTTGAGTTTGGTTCTTCCATAGAAAGATGGGATATGTTGTCTAAATATGCTATTTTGGTATCCTCAGTCTTTTGATGCTTTTTGGCACAGCTGAGATACATGGATTATCTTCTACAGCAAATGGCCACCTATGAAGATTTCTGTCAGCCTGAAGTACCTTACACAAACCACAAATATTTATATTTGTATTGTATTAAGCTAGAGAATGCCAGACGACTAATAAAAAGATACGCCTCAAAGAAAAGTTTGGTCTTACCTCAAATCCTGTGTGCATTTTTGGATGCCATGCTCTAAGAAGGATTGAAAACTATTTGAGAGCATCCAAAGGGGGGCTGCAAAGATGCAGGAGGGCCTAGAGGGGAAGGTTTACAAGGAATTGCTGAGGTCACTTGGTCTGTCCAGCCTGGAGAAGAGAGACTGCAGGGAGAGAACACATTGACTGAGGGAAGACCTCCTGAGAGGAAGAGGAGGGGTGGGCACTGATCTTTTCTTCATGGTGACCAGTGACAGGATTTGAGGAAAAGGCCTGAAGCTCAGCCAGGAGAGGTTGGATATTAGAAAAAGGTTCCTCACCCAGAGGGTGGTCAGGCCCTGGAATGGGCTCCACAGCAAACTGGTCACAGCACCAGCCTGACAGAGTTCAAGAAACTCAGAGAATGGACAATGGTCTCAAGTACAGGCTGTGACTCTTGGCATTGTCCTGTGCAGAGCCAGGAGTTGGACTCAGTGATCCCTCCCCGTCTCTTCCAGCTCAGGATATTATATGATTCCAAGATTTAAAATAAGATTTCTATTTGTACTGGTTTCAAAGACATCTGAAATTTATGAATTACACTGCTGCCACTAAATTAACAAGTTGTTTGTGGGGGGGAATTTGTTTCTAGGCATATCTTGATGAACTAGTAGAGCTCCACAGAAGATTAATGACATTGAGAGAGAGACATGTACTGCAGCAGGTGAGAAGCTTTCTCATGCACTAATGTGTGCTCATTGAAATTCTGAATTTTTTTATTTTTTTGCTTTCATTTAAAACTCTGTAATCAGTTATCAGTTATAAATTCTGCTCTCAGTTTTAATAGCCTTCAAGCCTGTGTAGTCCATAGAAGTCCATTACATTGCAGCTTGGGGAATTTTTTGCACTTAGTAAAATATGCAGCTGTGTTGTCTCTCTAAATGACAATTTTTTTAAAAGGTTAGATAAATTTTTCACCAGTTTATTATGTTTCTTAACATACTGTATCAGTAATTATGAAAGCAGGATGGGAGTGTGCAGTGTGACTTGATAATTTTGTTGCTTCTTTCCTGGAAATGACCAGCCTTGTCTCAGAAACAGCTGAAGGGTGTTTTTTGCTGTGGCAAGCAGAAAACAGAATACAGTGCAAATCCCACTTTGAAGAAAAACGTAATATATTTGTTGAATCTTCTGAAGTCATAGAATGAGTAAAATATGATAAGTGTCCAAACCAAAAAGGCTCCAAATTTATTGAAAGGTTATGCAATAGCAAGAGCAAAGAAGGTATTCTTGGTTTTGAGTGGTATTGTCAGGTACTATTGGATTGCAAATTGTGAAGATTAAAGAGTAAACACTGTCAACAAAGTAGATGCAGTTGTAGCACAGATGGTTTTATTATGTTTAGCACGATTATGTCCCAGTTTCAGAGATGTTGTAAAGAGGAAAATTTTTGCCACTTCTAAATGATTGCAATCACTTAYCGAATTTCTCAACTAAGTGTGTTAACAATACTTTGCAAGCTCCAGCATGAACCACTTAGTTCAGGCTCCATATGGTGAGAAAAGATGAGAAAACTGAGGTCATTGAAAAGGAAAATCTTGGTTAAGGATATTGTGAATTGAAGATGAATTCTGTTAGCTTTGTCAGATTTTGTCTTACAACACACAGTGATGCATGTTGGTTACCCTTCATACTTARTGTACTGTTGCCTCCCATGTTTCCTTTTCCTACAAAGCAAAGCATGCTTTCAGAATGGTGGCAGAGCCAAATTATTACATACATCAGGAAATTATTTTGGAGGAGGCTAAAATATAGGAATTGTAGCATGCTGTCCACTTCACATTATTCATTGATTCTCAAAGAGTTCACATTAAAATTGAATGGAAAAGCCACTGTGTTGTAAATTCCCACCCTGTCTTTGTTAGAAAAATAATGGGTTTATCCACTGAATTGTGTTCATTCTAATAGTGGAGTACTGTTGTAGTAAGCTTTGTGGGAAGTTGCTAATACAAAGAAAAATCATGTGAAAAGAAACATAACTGAGCTGGAAATTTAGAGTATCCTATTCTGAGTAATTGAAAAACAGCAGTATATTCATGTGCATTTTAAACTAGACGATATTTTGCTCTTGAGACAATTTATCAAACCAGAGAAAGCATTCATTCATGAACTTTGCTTACAACTTGCATTAGGAGTGAGGCATTTTAATGCTGTAATCCATGATTACTTATACATTGTTATTTACATTATGGAAGTTTGGTTGATGTAGAACTGGTGTTGCCTTCCTGGGGGAAATTGTTCTTGCACATTGTTTCCTGTGTTTCAGAGTGTTTGCAGGCTGTTGGTTCAGCCCCAGTGAAAGCTGGATTTATGGCCAGGCTGTTCAGGCTGGGACAGGGGTTCAGTGCTGCTGGGAACAGCTTAATACTGTCTGCAGAGATCTACCAGGAGTCAGTGGAAGAGCCAAGTTACTTACCTGTTAGCCTGTCTGCACTAGTGAATGGTCTATGCTGCTGTAAAACAGAACATGGCTTAGTTTTAAAACCTTTAATCCCTTAATATTCTGCAACTCATTCATTCATTCATATGATTTTATCCATTTACAGAAATATCTTCCCAATATTGAATGGATAACTTGCAGAGAATGAGTGCTTCTCCACATTAAAAATAATCTGCCATCCCATCCTAAATGTTCTTACTGCAACTATGTAGTTAATGTAAAATACTTCCAGCGTGCACAGAAATTAAAAAATACAGATCTGAGAAAGTTTSTAGGAATTAATGTGAAGCTTCTGGACTAAGAAATACATAAAGATTGTAGAAAGTACAAGGTGAGAACAGCAAGGTGGAAAACTGCATGATGGGATTGTGGTTACTGCATGAAGAGAGGGATGAAATGCAAAAATATGCAACAGAAAATTGTAGACAGCTGCAAGAGTTTTAGAGATGTTGGTGTTGAAGTGGAATGGTGATGGAGTTGTCTGTTTCTGAATGGCAGCTGTCATCTTGTTAGTTTATGTTAGGGCAGGTAAGACCCTTGCACAGAGACTTTAAATGAATTTTCAGAGAAGGGAATTGCAAAAGAACAATGAAGGCATTGATACCATGTAAAAGCACAGGCTTTTTAAACTTACACTGAGGGACATGAAAAGGATTTTCTTTCTTGAATTTTTTTTTTTCCAATCTCAGTTGTTACCAAGTTCATAGGCATGACAGCAAACAGGAATGCAGCCAAATTGGAAATGAGAAAAATGTATCCATTTGTGAATGTGGCTCTTTCCCAAGAGAGGCATTCTCTTTGAGACGCTTTGTTAGAGGAAGCTGAGAAAGAGAGAAGACAGGAGAGATGTGATACTGCACTGCAAGTGCCCAGATACATAGTAAAATAATTCTGATGGTATGTACTACTTAAAAACATATAAGAATTGCCCAAGAGAGAGAAGACATGTGAAGAACATTTGACTGAGAAGTTAGTCCTGTGAGCAGCTTTTGTATGAATATTGGCAAGATAGAAATTGGTCTGAAATTACATTTACAAACAAATTACCACATCTTCCACTGTTGAGGAAAGAGCTTGGAATTTAGCGTGGTGAGGCTTATTTCTTTTTTTTTTTTTTTTTTAACTGTGTCTGCAATCAGGTGCAGTTAATGCATCTCCATGTTCAATATATTCAAATTTGGCTTGCAAAAGCAATGTTTCTAACTCTGCATTTTCAGTGCAGAAAATGTTATCATGACCCCACGAAAGGCAGCAACATTTCTGGTGAGACTTTGTGTCTTATTTTGAGGCATCAGAAGTCATATCTTCAGCTGGTAAAAAATCTGAAAGCCAGTGCATTAGGCAGCACAGGCGTAAGAAAAAAAACGGAGAGCATGCAGTATGGCTGAAAATTACATTGCTCATGTTCCCAAGGTGCTTAACTTCAGATGGCAACTATCTTCTTAGAATTTTCTGCCAGGGGCAGCTTGGAGGTCTGGAAACTATCACATGGCCTAAAACCCTCCATAAATTGAAAAATGACTGTCATTAGTTGCACTTTGGCTTCCTTATACAAACACACTCACTTGCTTGTTTAAAGGCTGATAAATAGTTATACTATGATGGATAATGATGAAACTGAGCTGGAGAGACATTATGTAAACAGAGACGTAATTTACAGCAGAAAAGCGAAGCTTATACAGCAAGAACAAATGGGATATTTTTGTTCTCTGCAGCCTGAGCTCTCAGAATAAAACATTTTAATGCTGTGTTTTTAATGTTAGAACTGTCAGAGTTCCTAGCAACTAATCTCAACCTTTTATTCTTTCTGAAGAATTTCTGAATAGCACAAGGATGTATATGCTAATACTGTAAGTCATAAATTCCTCATTGACTGGCACACAGGCAGGTGTTTTTCATTGAGCTGTCTGGGTTTATCTTGATACATTTTTTTACATCCATTAGAGCCTTTGGGGTTCATTTCAGTCATTTGCCAGGTGCTCAGACAGAGTGACTGTATCTTTTGGGGGCTGGATGGGGGATATGTTTAAAATGTTTATGTTTCCCTTGACCTAGAGCTTAAAAGCCCAGAGCTGAACCTGATCAATAGAAGTTCTTATCCATTTCTTAAAATATGCAGCGCTGTTCAAAAATACATGTGTTAACACTTTCACATAATCTTTGTTTCTAAAATCAAGTGTTTTGCAGTGAGGGTTACTAGGGGTGATGTTCTTCCACAGTAACACAAGGAAGCGATAGACAGAGTTGTTCAATGTAGTTGCATTTTCCTGGCCTCTGCTTCTGTAGGCTTCTTGTGCAACCATTTATCTGTCTCACAGTGGATATTCAGATAGCAAGCCAAGATTAGATTCCAAACTTTACAAAAGGAGGCTGGATTGACTACTTACCTTTACTTCTTTCTTAGATGAGGCTCAAGAGAGTGCCAAAAATTAGAATAATAATACAAATCAAAGTTTTCTTCTGGTACCAACCATTTTTTTCCCACTGGATTATTTTTTTCCTCATGTCAGTTGCAGAAGAGTAGGGGATGGAAAAGTATTACAAGAATCTGTGAATCAACCAGAGGACAAATTAAGTGAGTCGTTTTAGATTAAAAATTATTTTCCTATATGAAAAAGAAATTGAAAGCAAGAGGTACAGATTTAAATGATGTGTTAATAAAAGCAGGATTTTTTCCAGGTACTTTCAGAATTTTGGGCAGCTGCAAACCAAATTAAACAGATTTTATTTTTATTTTTCCCCACCTCTAAAAATAAAGGTTGATTGAAAAGGGAGATTTTTATTGCAACAAGCATTTCCCTTTTATTGTTTTATCTTGTATCCATTCTATTTTATCTGTTCTGGGCTGTGTCATTCTATGCCTGAAAATACACATTTCATATTTCATTTATCATCTACATAGTCTTTACTTCTGTGGTCTGAGAAGAAAAAATATCTGTTTATATAATGACATGGAGAGTGGAAATCTACAAAATATTTAGTTTAAATTCTCTGTTCTTTTTGAAGTTGGTTATTCCTACCAGAKTTGTCATTTTAAGGTACATTCTGTAACTCATGTGTGCATACATCTGTATCTCCTCTAGCTGTGGGAAAGGAATTGCGGTCAGAGTAATAAAGCTCAAAACAATCAAGGAATATCTCACAGTAGTGTTTCAGTGGAGGTGTATGTGGAATACATAGATGGTTTTCAACTTGGAGGTTGCAGACAGGATTTGGAGTGGAGCCTGAGTGCTGCATGAGGGGTGGTTGGAAGGACTGAGAAGAGCAGTGTTGCTCTGTTGGTCCGTGAGCTACCCAGGGTGGGGTACCTTTCGGTGTGCTCTTGGCATGTCTGTCTCTTGGAATGAAACAGTGCTTAGGAGATTTATAGCAACCGTGTATTGGCACCGTGTTAGCCCTGTCTGACAAATAATGCTTTGATTTTTCGAKATGCTCAGTTTTTTTTGGAGCTAGGTGTGCATCCTGGAACTGCACGTATCTGGAGTTATTTTTACGGCAATTCCATGTTGAGTATGACCACTCTTCAAAAATACAGACTACAGTTCAGACACTAAAAATGTCACAACTGCAGAAAGGCACAATTTAGGTATCTACTACTGATTTTACAGAATTGCAGGATGGTTAAGGTTGGAAGGAATCTCTGGAGGTCACAGGGACTTGAAGAGTCAGTTGCCTGGGACTGTGTGACATGACTTTAGAATATCTCCAAGGATGAAGACCCCACAACCTAAGTGATGCTGTGACCTTGCTGGGTGTCCTTCCATGGTTGATTTGGCTAAAAAAAAAAAAAAAAATTAGATTTAACTCTGTTCCTCAAAAAGTGACTGCTGGTGTGTGAGCTAACAATTAATATAAGAGCTCTTGTGTATATATATGTTATATATATATATWTTTTTAATATGGACTGGACTCTCTAAGGATTTCTTATCCTTGCTTGCAGAAAGGCTTGTGCCGTTTATTTCCTAATGTAACCTACTTAGCATCTATGCACATAATAAATATTCCAGAGATCTACCTGGGATTTTAAAAATTATTTGTTTGAGCTTAAGGGTATAATGTTGCCCCCTCCCCTCTTTTTTTTAAAAACTGAATTTGAAAATAAGCAGATTTTCATTGAACACTTGAAAAATATATTGTCAATACTCATGTTTGCCAGAACAGCAGATGGGAATGCTGACATTATGGTTGATGATGAGCTAAAAAAAACCCCAGGGTCCTGTAATCTGGACAATAATGCATGTCAGAAAGGAAGTTGAATGATAAGGGTGATAGTTAAACCTGCAAGTATTGGGGCAATTTGGTTCATGCTAGGCCTTTCATAYGGAATTTGTTTATACTTACAGTGGGCATGTAAAACTTCTGGAATTTCCAACTGCATATTTTCTTTTCTTTCAGATAGTAAATCTTATAGAAGAAACTGGACACTTTCATATCACAAATACAACCTTTGACTTTGATCTTTGTTCACTGGACAAAACCACAGTCCGTAAACTACAGAGTTATCTGGAAACATCTGGAACTTCCTGAGGATTCAGCATAGGGCTGCATCAAAAACTATTCTCTAAATGACGTGTGCAGAATGATGTGACCAAAATGGAGGGGGAAAAAACAAAAACCTCTTCAGCTTTTATTTTTCATTAAAGCCAGTCTCTTGATAAGGGGGAGAAAAAGTGACCAGACTCAGAGGACCACTCTTCTCAAGAAGAAAATGCTCTGGAAGTTTGCCTGGATAGCCTTGAAAAAACAAACACAGGAAAACAAACAAAAAATACTTAATGAATGTGTATGGTATCATGTATCTCTCTCTGTGGTGTTCAAGTCCACAAGATGAATGCATGTTCAACACACTGCCTTACTACATAACTGATCTATTTATTATTGCATACATGTATCCTAAAGTCAATGAGTCACTCAGTGACACTACCAGATATTGCAAGTAGTGGGATCCCTTGTGTGCTCTTTTGATGCAGTACTTTCACAAGCGTAGTAACCTTATTCATATTAAAATGCCACTTCTTGCTATCTTTCTTTAGTCAATTGAAACACTACAGTCTTGATTCCACCTCTGCAATTCCAGGAAACAAGATACAAACTTGGCGACCAAGCAGTGGTCCTATGTTTCATTTCCTGTCTACCACAGTGGGTTGGACCACAGGAAGTTGGACTGCAGGTCCTTGATTGGTATTGACCATGGTTAAAAAGTGCACCAAATAGGTTCATATGACTTGCTGTCTAGCCTCAGTGAATAAACCAGTAASACTTTTGACAAAAAATGTTACGTATACTGTCCTGAATCTGGCAACTCTTGCAGTCTACATTCTTGTGTCCGTTTAAATGTTGCAAAACTAAATATATATTAGAGTGAAGGTGTTCTGCAGGAGYTCATGATAAAAGTACTGGTCCTGTCTTTAAAGAAAATGTTGTAGAAAATTCTTAATTTGGAGCTATTTATTACTTTGAGTTTCAACACTCTTCTGCTGCCAGTGTGTGACTCACTTCTACCATAAAACTTTTTGCATAACATTTTTGTTTGTTCATATAGTATGTGAACTAGTCTGCTTAGTTTGTTTTGGGGATTTTTTTCTGATTTAGTTTGTTTTTTTACAACTGCTAAATTAAAGCCTTTTATTTGAAAAGAAAAAATGTTGTTATGCAGTTAAATACAGGGAATAAATACATGTATGATATCATGTGTATGTGTGTGTTCATATATACACATATGCCACACCTGTATATATACACACATGCACATATGCTTTATAAACTTTCCAGATTTTGGTATCTGTTCGATAACCTTATTGTGTTTCCAGAAGAATTTGTTATCTATAAAAATGAGCATTCTTTCATACTATCAATTATTTCTAAAAATCAGGATCCTTGTTTGTGCATGATCAAATGAGAGGATGTGTACTCTGTTTCACATCAATGTTTCATGCTCTCATATTGCTGATGGTTTCTTGATGAAATCATTAGCTTTATATTAAAAATCCAAATTCCTACATTAAGAGAGAAAATAATTTAAAAATACTTCTGGATGCAAAGGTTTATTCAGGTTTACCAGACTAAAAAATGTATATTGTTGCTAGACAGGCCAGTATGTCATGTGTATGCTTATATGCCACATGTAGTCTCTATGTGTAGAGCTGAACAGTAGTAACTTTATGACTTACTGTTTCATGTGCACAGTTTGTGCAGCACTGAAAAACTATTGGGGTTATTTCTTAATCAGATGGTAAATCTTAATACTGTTTCTTTAAGTCCAAAGAAAATTTTTCACTTTACTGTTTTTGAAAGGGCACGATACGTATTGGGTTGGGGGGCTTTTTTCTTATTTAAAATGTTGTTTGATCATACTCCGCAGGAAGTCCTCCTTAGGCTCCTGAAGAATAAGTGTACTTTTTCAGTAATGTTATGACTCTTACTGATGATTGGCATGAAGCATACTTGAAGCGTTATGTTGTTCTTTTAAGTTCATGTCTTAATGTGCAATTGGGGAGGGGATGGAGGAGTGGGCTTGTAATGTTAACTTTACTATTGACAGAAGGCAGGTGACGATGGGGAAGGGAAAAGGGGTGCATGTAAAGGGGATAAACTTCAATTTTTATTGATTGTTTTATATAAAAATGTTTGGTAATCTAAAAGCAACCTTAAAAAGCTTTGATCTACAAATGTGTGTTCAACTTTCCTGTCTTTTAGTTATACCAGATGTATATGGAAATTTGTCCATTTAGACTTTTCTAACTAAGTCTTGTGATAAAGACTCATTGAGTTTCAGAAGGGGATACTTCTAGTACGACTATTGCACTGTTTTTTTAGAAATGGTGAAATGAATCATTTTACCCTTAAAATACCAGATAAGCTTTATTGTACACTGAGAACAGGGGTGGAGGAAAAGAGAAACTAGKTGAATAGGCACAAAAGGGAGATTACATCAATTACAGTATCAAATCAGTGCTGAATTTCATGCAAACTGTGGATGATCCTTAAACTCTTAAATTTTCTAATTCAATGAGAGAGAGAAAATAGGCTGTTTGTGTCAATGTGTGTGTTGACTTTTTCACAAAACTCTGATAGAAATAGAGTGACTAAGTTTGATCTAAATTTTAAAGTTAGCTATTTTCATCTAATTTTGTATACGGAAACAAAATAAATCTATGTTCACCTAATTTCAGACATTCATATTTCTCTTAAAGGAAAAACAAGAAGATACCCTTCCAAGTCTTTAACCTCTATAAGCATTGATCTTTGGGATGGGTTGAAGTGTTTAGGCAACAAATGTTTTGAAGTGTTACTTAACATAAAGTTGTTTAAAAGAGTTACATGAGAGAATTTGGGCCAGACAGACAGAGATTAGCAGTAAGTTCCAATGTCTAGAGTAATTCTCAGCATGAGTCACTGTTACTAGAGCAGTAGTTGTATCCAGTAGCAAAGACAGTTTTCTCACTAGTAACTTTCCTCCTCAGAAAGTGGATGTCCAACTGAGTAGACAATTTTCTAAAAAAAATTTTATTTAACTTTTTTTTTTTTTTTACAAATTCTAATCAGCTGAGAGGCTTTACAAAACTATCAGTGTCATCTAAATTTGAAGGCCATCTTAGTCCATGCTAAAGCAAAAGAGCCTGGAAGGAGGAAGAGGCCTCCTTTCCTCCTCTCATACACTTGAAGAGAGTCTTCCAAGGTAAAACTAAGTCCTTACAGTCTTCAGCCTTTGGACTGTAAGAAATGGTTGATAATTTCTCTCTCTCTTCATTGATTTGATGTTTCTAGGAAAAGTCTATGCTTTCAGTTTCAGAAACAAAATGCACACTGTACAGTGCATTTGAGAGCCCAATATATTTCTATTAAAAGTTTCTTCTAGTCTGTGGGAAGGAAATTACGAGTTCTTGGGTTTTGCCTGACCCATTGTTCTTCTTTCCCATTCTCACAGTGAAATAAAGTACTTTCACAATCTATGAGTCCTTGGTCCTTACTTGGTATAATCTTCCTTTCCTAGAAGCTATACCAGTGTTTTGGGGTCTCTTGAATGACCCATTGATTTCAAGACCTGTCACTTAGTTTTCAAAATTGGTGGGAAAGCTGTAGAACTGTCTGAAGTAAAAATTGCCTTGTTCATTTGTTTTTTCTTGTATGCATTATCTTACTCCAGACACTGCTGTGATGGTAGAATGTTTGATTTGTTCATATACACCATATCCCATCTTTTACCACTTGCAGTTTGATGACAAATTATCTTTTAGTAAACTCTTAATTCAGTCTACAGAGTCTGTTTTGTGTTTGCTCATTGGTCTGTGGTTTTCAGAAATTAAGCATCATGATGAAAATTTTGTCAGGTTTTCAGCCACAGCAGGAGCTAGGAGGAACTACAAAAAYAAGCAGTGAAACAGGGGGTGTTCCAAAGTTTAACAAGTAGAATGTGGTGTACACCAGGAAGCTACTCTGTACACTGTATGAAGCCTTACTGTTGGGAATAAAAGCCTTGCTAACAGATGACAGGGACTAAAATGCATATATCTGCAGTGCTTTTGTGCATGCTTGGGAGTTAATCAGTGCATTAACACTGCTAAACCAATGACATTTACAAGGCTGGCTCTGTGTCTGGGCAGATAAATTAACATCAAAGCACACTCACTGTAAGGGCCTTGCATTTGATTGAGCAAGAAATGCCACTGTGACTAGACAGGAAAGAGAAGTATTACCACAGTGAGAACAAAGCCCTGGGGTGTGGGGTGGAGTGGGGAGAAAGAAAAAAAGGTGTAATGAAGAGATGCAGTAATACAACTGCCTTGGTTTGCTACTGTAAAATCTGCTGCAGTTGTCAGTGAATAGACAGAGATGGAGATTGCAGCAACATAAAAAAATTTAGGGTGTTTTATTGTTTGGGATGCTAATGTCTGCTTCACATTTGTTTCAGTATTGCATCTGACTTACATTCTGTGTTTTACCTCAGCCAGGCTGATTGTACTGCAAAGTGATAATCTTGCATTTTTCATTTACTTTAATTTTTCCAGTCTTGAAATTTGAGTGAAGTCAAATGTAGGCCTGTGAACACAGCAGATGTATCTTCATTATCATTCAGTATAATTCTGACTGGAAGTAACCATTTCCCTAATCTCCCATCAAATGGATTATGTGTTTTCGTATGTTCCTTTAGGGAACTGATGCTATAAAGCTGTGATTGCCGTTAGTAAACTTCACCCTTCTCATCACAGCAAGGAATAAATTACTAGCTTTTATCACTGCTCACAGAGAGACAGAATGCAACGTCTGAGTCCTATTTAGGAAGAGTGAGTTTGTGAAGGTGTCAAATACAGCTTTTTAATAAGACCTAGAAATAAAGCCCATTTCTTTTGGGGGAGGAAAAGGACAGGAAATATTTGCTTAAAATATCTGTATTCTGATAAGGCTGGGGTTTTCCTTCAATTACATTCCTTTTTCAAATCGTTAAGCATCTAATAGCCAGCATCTACATACAAACCATTAAAAAATCAAAGGAATTGAAAATACAAGCAAGTTTGTATTAAAATCCTGGCTGTGCAAGGAATAAGGTCATAATGCTGATACTGCTTTCAGTGCAGGGCAGACATTCCTAGCACATGTGGTTTGTGTATCCTCATCTGAGTGGGTGGTCTAGAAAATGGTGCAAAATGCCGCGGGAGGGCTTAGTTTTTGAGTGGTGCAGAGGAAACATTTGTGATATGCTCAGCCAGTACCACCCAGGCTATCCAAGATGAAGCAGTTTTCTTTCAACTTTTATGAGCAGCTACATTTTCACTTTGCCTATGCAGCTAAATATTTTAATTCTCTTTTTACGACTCTGTTAGTCCCCAACTGTAAGTTCCATGCTTGCTAGGTCCCTGGTTAGGTTTGGGGTTATGTGATGTGGCTGTTTCTTTGGGAAAGTCATAAGACRAAAGTGAAACCAGGTAGTGACTCTATTATTATTATTACTATTATTATTTTATTTTGATTTTATTTTCTACTTCCRTCCAACAAGTGTAAGCCTCTGAAATGTTTACTCTCAAGTGTTATCTTGCATGTAAGAAAAAGTTAATACTGCTTTCATTAGTGTCAAGTTTGTTGGCTCAGAGTATTGTAAGTGGATGAATTAGAAATAAGCTTCTGTCAAAGTAGACATGTCTAAAATCAAGATGTGGACTGATGGTCTTTTGGGCCACTGCAATCAGGGCAGCCTAGAAATGCTTTTATTGCTATTGTAGAAAYGTGTGAATCTCTGCCTATGTGTAAAGGGAAGTACAGATTAAGGTGCTCAGTTAGTCTTCAACTATCTCTTGCCTAGGCTCCCTCAGACATCTGCTCACAGTCTATGTAAAAACTTAGTTGAGTGTTTGCTGGGACTTTTCTAAGGGGTGCTAAAGACCCCTTTCTGTTTGCATCATCACAGCTATGAGGATAGATTGCTGCAATAGGCACTTGCTACTGTCTTGCAACTATGGAACAAAATTTTGCAGTGCCTTGGTTTAAGTTGAATTATGTTCACAGTTAACCATGATGCTGGTTGCTCAGATGAATTTTCTTTATCCATTACTCTTTTACAGATTAATATTTGCCGGGGGACAGGTGACAGAGGAAGGGGGGAGAGAAAGTTGTTCTCTCTGCATCAATGCATTGTCTTCTCTCATTCCTGATTCACATTCTAAAGATAGTGACTCTAACAATAAAACATCAAGGCTCAAGCTCTTCCCATGAGAATGTGATGCATTAAACATCTGCAGAACCTTTGGTGGCCTAAATCAATCCTGTATTTACGGTTTCTTCTTCAAAAGGATTTAAAGGAAGGAAAGCAAGATTGACTCTGCTTCACAAAATTTTTGAGGTTAGAAGGGACCTTGAGAGATCATCTGGTCCAACTCCATGTTTCTCCTTGAAAGTCCCATTGGGCTTTTGCCAGATTCTTTGGGAAGCTCTTTGTGTTGGCCTGTTCCCAGGAACTAAGTGTTCAAGTAAACTAAATGTAGCTTTATGCTAAACTAAATGCTAAAAGAGCATGCAGGCACACTCTTACAAGCACTGTGTCACTGTGCCTTTAAGAATAGGCTTTTCTTCTTCTTGGATAAGTAGTTTCTATCCAAGGACCAAAGCTAGTACAGGACATTCACACGAAATAAAAGTAATTTTAAAGGAGCATTTTCAACAATTTTTATGTACTACCTTACAGACCAAATGTACTTGGTTGGCTCTGGATTTTACACTAATGATATTTTTCTTCTTACATATTTAATAATGCATATACTRTATTATGCAATCAAGATTAATAGTTTCTATGGAGGAGTCTGCTAAAAATTACCTGGTTTCAACCTCCTTGCCATGGGCCAGGGACACCTTCCACTAGACCGGATTGCTCGGAGCTCCATCTAACCTGGCCTTAGACATCTCCAGGAATGCAGCAGGCAGAACTTCTTCAGACAACCTCTTCACTGCCTCACTACCCTTACAGGAATTTCTTCCTAAAATGTAATCCTACCCTTTTTCAGTTCATTACCTCTAGTCCTGTCACTATAGGACCTGGTAAAATATCTTTCTCTGTCTTTCAAATAAGCCCCCTTCAGTTATGGGAAGGTTGCAATGAGGTCTCTCCTCCTCCAGGCAGAACAACATCAACACTCTCAGACTGTCTTCATAGGAGAGATGCTTCAGATCTCTGACCAYTTTCATGGCCCTCTTTGGACCTGTCCTGTGCTGGGGTCCTCAACTTTTCCCAGTCTGTCAATGTTTTCCTATATGTAAAGGATAATTCTCATGTGGTCTGAGCAGAGARATGGGATGATCCATGGCTCTCACATACTCTGCAGCTGGCACTTGTTCAGCCTGCTAACTGGCTGCTCCCCAGACCCAGTCTGCAGCCCTCTACCTTCCATAGCAGACCTCAGCATTTGCCCCTGTTAAGTTTCACAGGGTCACCACCATCCCCTTCATCCCACCTGTCTAAGTCATGCAGCCCTTCCATCAAGTATTTGCTTACAGGCACCCCAGCCTGGAGTCACAGACAAGGCTGAGGCATGTGCACTCCATCTTCTCCCTCAAGACACTGATAAAGGTCCCAACAGACTCCTGAGSAATGCCACCCCTCACCAGTTTCCAGGCTGAGCACAAGCCACTAGTCACAGCCTTTATACCTAACCAATGTTTTCACTCATGCAGCTGTCTCCCCACCCAGACCTCAGTGCTGGAACCCAAATATGGAAGCACCATAGCAGAATCAGTTGGCTATTAAGGTTGTGGTAAATGACATCCACTGCTCTCACTTTTACTCTTGATAAATGCATGATGTTACTTTCCACGATCACCACCTTCATATGCCTGGAAGAAATTTCCAAGGGCATTGCCTACATGATTTTCCCAGAAACTGAGATGATAACTYGTTTGTAGTTTATCAGATCACCCTTCTTTTCTGCTTGTAAGGCATAGGTACCACATTTGCCTTTCTGTAGCCATGACCTGTCAAGCTGTTAGGGTGTAGCTGTGCTAGGGTGTCAGCCAGCTGGCTTAGCACCTGTTGATGTGACCTTTCCTGTGCACATATGGGGGACGGGGTTTCTCCAGAGTTGTTACAACTCTTCATTGACACTCAGTGTTTCCCTTCTTCCTTGAACCCTGTCCCTAGACCAAGATGAAGGCTTGGTAGTGCAGTCCAAGATGAAAAAGACACCAAGCATCCCACAACCTTATCCGTGGCCACTAAATAAAATCTGGATAATTAGGAGTGGGACAGTTATCAGAGCATAAAGCTCAATCGTATGTAGTCTGACCCATGGCTATTATGCATTTTAGAGTAGGAAAAGCATCTGTCATCCAGTCTGGAGTATTTCTTATCATGAATGGGGGTTCCAGGTAACCAGATGCATTTTCTGTCTCTTCTTATTGCCAGAGCAGCACAAAGGGTCTGAARGGGAGCTGGAGATGCATTATTTATCCGGGGGTATATAAACAGATAAATAATTCAGTGAGTTTTAGTTGGGGGGCTTTTCCCCCATTCTCTCTCAAGACAGATGCCAGAAAAATAGGCAACAAATACTGTTTTTTTTAAATGAAACATCACCAAGTTACACATTGCTATACAAACTTAAACAAATGAATCAAATGTAAGGTTTGTTTAGCAATGGATTCTGTGTAACATAAAGGGTTAAAAGGACTGTGGTCTTCTTTGAACTTTGCCCAAAAGGTCAAGGACTTATGACACATAAGAACATCTGGACATTATTTTTTTCATGCTAAGAAGTTCTCTCAACCTCGGAGAGAACCTTTGCTTTAGTGACTTCTTTTACCATAAAAGGTGAAATGTAAAATGGGAGTCAAGCTRTGGAAAGGTTTGAAGAAATCCAGGCTGATGATATGATAAGTAGGATTGATAAAACCCAACGGAAGTATCAGTTTGGCTCCAGGAGATCTGGTGAATGAGTTTTCATGTCCAACATGTCATTAGCAATCATTTATATTAACCAGCTTCATAACATATGCTGAATTTCACTCTGTGATTGCTCCCAACTTTGTGTTGCTGAGGTATAACTCATGTTTGAAAGACATTTGGTTTTAATCTCAGAATGCTACATGACAAAAATTGTCCCTGGTTCCCTGTCCCTAAAATTGGTGATCTTCCCTTCATTTAAAGTGTCCAGTTTGCCCAACTTAAGCTATATATTTTTGGTTACTTTCATACCAAACTGAAGCACACCCTCCTTTTCTTTCAGTACCTACAGGGCATGGTTTTAATTTTCTTTTAACTGCAACTTAAGTTTCTAATTTAACTGTATTCTCTGCTTAATTCAGTCGTATAAAGTACAGAGTATGGATATTCTCTCTTCCTCCTCTTTTTTCTAATGTCACGTTTGTTCCTCCTACCAAAGTACTCGGTCAGGAATCACAGAATATCTTGAGTTGGAAGAGACCCATAAGGACCATCAAGTGCAATTCCCTGCTCCTTGCAGAACCACCTAACACTAAACCATACAATTAACTTGGTGTCCAGATACTCCTTGAACCCTGTCAGGCTCGTGCTGTGACCACTTCCACAGGGAACCYGTTTTCCAGTGCCCAACCACCCTCTGTGTGAAGACTGTTTCCTATTGTTCAGCTCTGACTTCCTCTCTTCAGCTCTATTTCCATGTAGCCTGTAGCTGGTCTTCAGAAGGAGGTCAGTGTGGTCCAGAAGGACCACAGAATGTCTGAAAATATTTATCCAAATTTGTCCTCTAAACTTCCAAGGATGCCAGAACAAATGTAAACCATTTAGAAGACATGCCGTTGCCACGGTATCTCAAAACAGATCAAGAACTGTTTGAGACTGAAAACTCAAGTGAAATGTATTCTACATTAAGGAATCATGAATGTCTGATTTCCTCTAAATTGAAAGAAAAAGACAAGAAAAGGGAGCAAGAAAAGGTGGGACACTTAACTCAAGCTGTTCAAAGATGAGGCTGATCAGAGAGAATAGAATAAATGATAATGTACCCATTTCCAAAGTTGGTGCAGTGTACAGGGTACATGGAAGATAAAGAGGTGGAAATCTCTTTGAAGGTAGGAACACGTATAGCACCAAAGTTAAAAGCTGATTAATGATGCCCTCTTGAATTTACTGGCTTTGTCTCTTGGAGGGAAAGGAGGCACATGGAGTGCTCTTGCCAGGGACCTATGACAGGAACAGAGAACACTTGTCTTCCCAACTGTCCTGCCTGCAGGCAAACAGGCCGAGAGGAAAGGTACTGTGTCTGCAGCAGGAAGGAGGGAATGAGCTTTGGTGCAGCTAATTGCTTTCAGTGGGAATACCATAAGAAATCATTAGGGGTTGAAGACTGGGCTAGAGAGAGGTAGGAATGCAGGCTGTTGACATATATGCAGCTTGAGGTAAGGGAGCATAAGACATTAACAATAGTGTTAGAATTTACTTAGGAAAAAAATTCAAAGGCTGATGTGACTGAAGGTATGTTAATTTACTGTAGGGAAGGAATAAGAGCAATGCAAACCAATACAATTAAGTTTTGTGAGGTTAAACTTCAGAGAACATTTCTTAAGTGGAGGAGTATCAGACATAGTTTCATGGAATCTTTAAAAATCACAGTGCAGAGGCTCTAAATGTGGAACTACCAAAACTTTTTCTGGTGTTCAAAAGCTGAAACACAAGAGCAGCCTGAACCCTAGGAAATTGAGTCAATACAGGAAAAAGTGACAGTTTTTCCTCACTTGGAGAATGAAGGATGTATGGAATACATTTCTGAGAAATGTAAGTTAAACAGTCCTTTAATGAGATCAGGATATCTTGATTTGTTCCAGGGGACGTGAAGATGCCAAAGAAGCGGGGTGAAAAAGTTCAAAAGTGAGCTTTTGATATTTTTCAGGAGGTTTAATATCTTTTCCTGTCCCCCAATTTTAGTATGCTCTTGCCTCTGATTAACCTTTCACCCCTATTGTGTGGCAGAACAATGGCACCTTTGTTAAACTCCCAGCAGAGCTACTGATTCATTATGTCCTACTTAATGTCTATTGGTAATCCTCCAGTTTATCTGTGGTAGTTTGGGGCTTTTTTTTTTCTTTTTTTTCATTACCTTATCAAAGCAGCAGAAAGAAAAAAAATAGCGCTCAGACTGTTCTGCCTTGTATTTCAACCCCAAATGCTGAAACATGATAGAGAAACAGTTTCTTTTTAATCAGTTTAACATACCTTGTATTGGGTATTGGCTTTAAAAGCATCAAAAGCATTTAAAAGTCAGAGCTTGCTCTCTTTTCTGAGATGAAAGAAAAGCACTATGGATTTTATACCTCACAGTTCTGTCATTTTGGGGAGTGAATAGGAATGACAATAATTTGAAAATTTTTACCCAAGCAACACAGTAAAAATTTCCACAGTATGCAAGTGACATTAATACTACTATTCAAAAGGTTCCCCCTTTTGAAGTCATTGAGGCTTTTACCCCATTTTGTTCTTCACATGCATAAGTATTTTATTCATGTGTCATTGTCATGGATATCAATTGCCCAAATCATGTACCATAKTATTGGGGCTATAGAAAAACACACATGAGCCTTCTACAGTGTGTAAGTTGCCTGAGTCTGTAACAATATGGGGTCATGAGTTCTGACCTCAAGAAATGAAGATATAGCAGTAGGTCTCTATAATTTTGATGTATAACCCCACAACAGTCCCCAGAGAGGTTTGTTAAACTTTTAAAATCAGGAGTAAAGAATTCTGCCAGAGTATGTCAATATTTATTCTTTCTGTTTCACAGGGGGAGAATACAGAAAACTCATTCAATTTGCTACACTTTCTGTACAGCCTGCATTTGAAATTTGCAAGACTAGTCTGAAAGGTAATGCACCTGAAAATATTTTGTGTTTTGTCTGCTGGTTTTGCCTAAAGGTTTGGGGCCTTTTGATGTTTTTATAAATTTTCTTATGACACAAAGCCCAACCACTATCCTTTGCTATTGAACATTTGAAGTTTTGGGGTTTTATTTGCTCATTATTGCTGACAGCATTAAAAGTTGATTGCATATAAGGAAATATTTTAATAAAAGTTTTATAGGTATGAATGGTCAAATTAATTGTTAATAATGTGGTCTCTACAACATCTGAAACTCTCAGGTGAATTTGCTCTCTCCAAGTTTAGGTAGCTAAACCCATGAGTTTTTGTGGATCTGCAGAGAGCTACAGTAGTTGAAACAGGTTTTGCAGGCAAGAGCTTTACAGTAATACCCTACAGCCCTAACTGAAACAGTTATTAAATCGCTTATTGTCAGTCACTGTAATTCACTTTTACAATACTTTGGAGATTGAATTATTGCTTACACAGCAGCGTGCTGTGAGTAGGCACAGCACTCCATTGGTGTCTCAACATCAGGGAGAAATTCACCATCTAAATAATTTATACATACAAGACCAAAACAAAGTAAGAAAAATTGAGATGCCCAGGAGCAATTGCACTGATTGTAAGCAATGCACCAATTTCAAAAGGACCATTGTAACAGGGAAAGTTAGCAACACCAACCCTGTTCAATCTGTGTGCTGTGCTTTTGAAAACAAATAGATCAAATGATTGAAACAGAATCAAATGCTCTTTCAATGAGTCTCCATTAGCCCATTGTTCATTGGCTAGACAGCCCAGGTCTGATTCCAGACAGTGCCATACCATCACAGACCTTGGCCTACAAGTGTGAACACCAAAGGGCATTCATTAAAAAGGTCTGCAAGGTAAACGTTTTCATGCCTGAGATTCGAAGCTGAGGATAGTTAGCCATCTTATGGAGAAAATCAGTTCATCTTTCCTGTCATCTTCTCTTGTTACCCATCTGGGAAGGCATATCTCACAAGTGATCAAAACAATCCCCTTTCTTTGTGCATGGGCCATAGACTGTTCTCATGCCTCACAGCGAGTCCTCATCGCAGTAAGGGCTCTGACTGGATTTTGAAGTGTGCAGAGTCCCTGCTCAGTGATCTCATTTTCCTACAAGCATGGTGCTCAAGCCTGTGCTACAGCAAGAAATAGCTGTCATGGGAAGATTTGTGGATTTTTTGACTCTGTCCCTTACGGTGCCATATGGAGCCATAGCATGGATCACTGATGTAGTAAACTTAGGTTACGTTTTTTAAAAGATTTTGAAACCCTAGGACTGCAACTACTCTATCCTTGTTAACTGCTTTGCACCAAGTTACCAGTTCTGCTGAGCTGACAATATATTCCCAGCTCTCTGCAACTTTTGATAGAGACACAGATTTATGCACAACATCACTGTGTAGGAATGATTGTTGGGCCTTAATGCTGCTTCTACAAGCAGTTTCCCTCTGACTGTAATCAGACTCTTTGTTTTCCAGTTCTAGTTTCAATATGGTAACGTGGGAGTATTCCTTTATCTCACAGTAGACCTCTGAAGCTCTTTCTATTATTAATAAATTTAAATAAGAAAAATGCTATTTACAGTCACTCCTTCCTTTCATTWCTTCTCAGTTAAATAGAGTTCAGAGGAATTAGGTGAGCTCAAAAGAGCTGTATAACTTCTCAGATATGCCACCAACTCTGCAAGAGCTGTTGGGCWAGCTGTTTCAACCCATGACACTCAGTCACTTGTCCCAGCACTCAAGTCTTTAGAGAATTTGCAGCTACCTACTGTCACTGCTGCATAATATGCAGAGTCTGAACTCCTAAAGAGCAATATAGCAATTTAGAAGACATGTAGTGCTTTAAAGTGTTGGGTAACTTTGAAGATTATGTGATGCCAGTCCCAGAAAAAATTTCTACTCATCTTCCTATGATATGGAGAAGGGAGGAATAAGGAAAAAAAGGGATTGAAAAAGTAGAGAACTTTTTTCCAAAAGTAGAGTAGAAAAGTTAGAACCTGTGTGTAAGCCTAAGCATCCATCTGTTCATGGCACTGCTGAAATAGAAATAATCTGCTAATTATTTGAGGAGTTATTTTGTGACCCTGTCTCCTGCCCTCGCTTCTTCAGAGGCATGCACAATATGTTTTCTGAACTGTTTTGTGACTGAAAATGGGAAGTAATAAATATTTTTTGAATCTGTGTTTTGAGTCTGTATGTCAGTCTGGAAGATATTTTGTGGATTCACATTGTGACAGGATGTGTACATCCCATTCCTCTTCTGTGAAAATCAATAGTAGCAGGATACATGGACATAATCCTTAAAACAAACAAAGCTTTGCAAACAGAGTTTTTAAACTAGTAAATGTTGAGGGTGTTTTTTCCATCTGTATATTATCCAAAAGCACACAGTACCTCTGGTGCCAATTAATCTAATTGGTTTGCTTATTTGGTCAATGTTTTCAAGTGCCACTAAACACTCTCAGACTTTGGCATGCAATTAAAGAAGATGATTTCAGTAGTTAAAAAGAAATAAAAAGGAGGAAAAAAGGGACAATTAAACTGTATTTAAATGTCTTTGTGAGAGCTCATGACTAAATATGTATACTGTTTATACAGATACATGTGAAAATATGAGTCTGTAACTGATTTGGAACATTAAATAGTTTCAAGATTTTTGTCTTTCACTAAAATTTCTTTGAAACATTAATCATGTGCTGGCTTTTAAAAAATATGGTTCTTTTTTCTAGCATTCTTTGTTTTCCAGTTTTGATCCTTTTCTCTTCCCATTCCGTTTGTTTCTTGTCTTTATTATAATGTCTTGCTCCTGGTTCAAAGACCATGATGGAGGCTGACAAGAAGCAGAGTAACAGTGAGGTGGAGCAGGATGTGTGGCTCTCTAGGTCAGCTTGGCATTTGCAGTGTTCCTTCAGCAGCAGTGTGCTGCGGACGTACAGTGAACTGTAAGGCTTTTATTTTCAACATACCGTTTTGTAAAACCACTGTTTAAGGGAGGTTCTTGCCTACAGGAATCTGATAATACTGCGTGGCAGTGTCCTACAGAGTGAGACTCCATGGAACAAATGCAACTGCCCTCTGTAGACAAYTGCCAATCCTCCTGGAGTGTGTTGTCTTGAACACAGGCTTGTTACCTGGCGCTTTACACCAATTCACACACCCTGAGGAAAGGTGTTTCAGTTTTTATTCTAGTTTCCACAAAGCAGGGAGCTAGAGGGTAACCCATAAAAAGCTTGGCTCACCAATTGTCAGAACTTTACACTATTTACACRTTTTATTAAACAAAGGCATCAGCATCCGTTGATTACAAATTATGTAACTTTACATAACTTTTCTATTAATTAGCACTCGAAGTCCTGTTTGCTGGGCTCAAATCTTGAGGGGCTCCAGCCCCATGGGGCACAATACCAAGTGCAGAGCTGAAGCCTGTTCAGACTTAGAAGGCTCTGTCCTTGAATACTGAGACTTGCAGCTTGCTCTCTCCTCTGTGTAGAGGTGCTGTGCCAGAGAATCCCCTACCCTGGTCCGTAACCATCCCCTGCCAGCAGGCACCCAAAGAGCAGTTTGGAGAACAAGTGTCACCTTCCTGTCCCATGCCCTGGTGCTCTCTGGCCTGCAGCTCCAGACACCCACCAGCTTGCTTTGCTGGGTCTGACACTGTAGGAATGCTCCCATGCTTCTCCCAGCCTTCCTGCCTCAGTCCTTGCAGGCTCTGTGTCTTCTCCATGTCGTCCCAGACATTTAAACAAGACTAAAGCCTGGGTAAAAATATGAAAAAAAAAAATACAGATGCCAGGTTTTAAACTATATGAGATGTAGTAACTTCACAGAGGAAGAAAGGTMTCTCCTACTCTGCCAATGACTTTGATGAGGATGCAGAAATTTACTAATAGCTGATAATTAAACCCCCACTCTTTCAAAGAGCAATAAAATATAATTGCAGTAGAAAACTAAGTGGGTGGTTGGTAGAGTGAAATTTCATTTTAAGCAAATGATGCATAAATATGCAGAGCAGAAGAGGAAGTTATCTCAGCTGATTACTCCTTTTTTATTTTTGCACCTAATTTTCTTTTACAGGGCAATCTTTTTATGAATATTGTATTAATACTGTAAGATAGGTATGGAGAACCAGTGTATTTGAAGTTAATACCACAAAATACAGTAATCTACCTATAGGTGGTTTGAATAATGTGAGTAATTCTATGCCAGCATGTGTCTCATGTCCCTGTGCTAGTCCCTTTAGAGAAAATGAGTGTTCATCAGTGTTCATCATCTTAGGTTTCCTAAAATGGAATTATATACCTAGAAGCCTGCAGTTTGTTTATGTTTCCCTTCAAATTAACGGGACATTGTGGTTGTATTTAATTAAGCCTTTTTTTCTAGCCTTTTCAATCTTCAAAACATCTTCATGGGTTTTGATCTTCACATAGCTGCATTTGTGCTAATTAGATTCAGCCCTGCRCTGAGTGCACTCTGGTGTATAAATGCTAAAATAAGAAAAATAACTATTTGAATGTTGTATCCCTGGAAATACTATAGGCAAGATAGCACCACAGGTTTTGTGTGTGTGTGTGTGTATAAACATATAAATATTAATATACATATAAACATATTCATATATGTTCAAGAATCCACTATATTTTACTTGGTTACTAATTTTCAATGCAATCTCCTAAAATAATTTAAGTTGAAAGGGTGTCCCTTTTCTTGCTTAGAGGGAACTAGGAGATTATAATATCTGATACCATGGGGAGTCAATAATGATTATACTACTATGCATTTTTACTGTTCATAATATGGAAATCCTTGCCAGGCCAAGGTGTTTGTAGTCCAAGGCCTTGTTTCTCCACAGAAAATTCTTGAGAGGAACAGCTGACAAGGAAATACTACTAGGTTTTACTGAAAGTCAGTTGTCTTGTGAACCTCAGACTTCAGGACAGTTTTCTTTAGACAAGGTGGTTGTTCTCCTCGACCACTAACAACACACAGGAACTTGTCTTGCTGGTAAGTTTAGGGATAGGGAATACAACTAAAATGAGGAGATGAAGAGAAAGTGAGTGTCTTTATTTTCCTGTTGTATTTTGTGAAAAAGATGGAGCGAATAAAATGAACAGGGAAAACTTCCGAACTACGGTTTTCTGCTTTTCTTTATTGAAAATACTCTGTGAGGAGCAATGAAATGCACAAAGCATCCTAATGCAAAGTGTCTATCACAGGACAGTCAGYGGGTCATGTCTGGGAGGCAGTGGGCCCTCCTCTCTGGTGAAGGAGGATCTCTCACAATGATGATCAGTCCTGTAAAACCAAACATCAGAGTTCTCAAGTTCTTGGCAGTATTCCCCATTAGATGCACCTGCACTGGGTTGTTACTTGTCTTCTTCATCTAGCTTCTGATTTTTTTTCTGCTTTTTGAGGCAAAGGAATCTCTTTTGCTATGGATCATAGTGAAAAAATTTGGAATAGGCATCTGTACAGTGAAAAAGAGTACTCAGATCTTGAATTCCTCTTGACTCATTCTCAGCCACCACATGTTTTATGAAAATGGAGGAGAAGATTGGAGACATCTACACAGTTTGGTTTTGTTTGTCTTTTTTTTTTTTTCCCCAAAGGAATATGAAGTTGATTTGCCTTTTCAAGATGTCACCTTTTTTTGGCAGTAAAACAGTCAAGGAGCCATTGAGACAAATAAATACATGTGAATTATGTGTCTTGAATTTTAAATCTCACATATTCAGAAGAAGATCTTGTTTCAGAATAAAAAGCAAATGTTTCTTGTGTTAGTGGTTGTGATCTAAATCTATTATGCCTTGTGAACTCAGTGCACACTGAGAAGAATGCAAGATAGACATTGTCTACAACTATCACCCCCCAGCCCACAAAAAAAATTTCAAAACCCTGTGAAAAACCAACCTAGAAACACCACAGAAAATGATCACCAAAGTAGCATAGAATTATCTACTAAATAAAACCCCTATGAATCATTATGGTAGTTCTGGTATAAATAATGGGCTCAAAGTATTTGGGTGTAAGTTCAGAGAAACTAGTTACAGCATTTTCATGGCTTTCCACCACCTTTGGGTGGGATACAAAGTGCTGTTCCACTTAAGGGTTAGGTTTCATCACTTCAGTTTTAAATAGGTACAAGCCACTGTACAAGGTGTAATACAGTGTTAGAGGAATATCTTTCAATACTATCCATTAATTTAGATAAAAATTTATTTTTGCTGACGTATTATATTTTCAGCCTTTCTGAAAATCAAGCYTTGCATAGCCAATGGGTCTGTGAAAACAGCACAACAAAAACCATGTAGACTGGTGACGCTGACAAGGAGCAAACTCCTGGCCTTGGGCATCGTGGAGTATCTCCACCAGATCAGAATGTAAACATTGTCTGCTATAAGCAGTTCCTTCAAGACTTGGCTGATGAGCCAACTGCCTTCTGAGACATCCATTCCCTCACAGACTTCTTCTATATGCAAATAAAATATCCATAAATGTGAACTGAAATGCAGGAACAATCAGAATGGTTTATAATTTCATTCTAGGGAATATTGTGCAGTAAATGAAGTAATGCAGTAAATGAGTAGTCAGTAGCCTGTTATTAAAAATGCTTCAAAAACAGTCTTGAAACAATGTTTAACTTTTCACTTTAGACAGTTATTCACTGATGTTCTACCTTGTGATAAGCCTAAAGTAGGGATTCAGCAGGCCCAGCAGATGTTATGATCAATCAGTAATCAAAATGTAGATCAAAGTTTGGAACTGAAAAGTATTCTTTCAGCTTTTTTGTTTTGGTTTTGTTGGGGTTTTTTCGTGCTTTCATAAATGCATTCTTTAAAGTTTCATTTATTTTCTAAAGGAATAAGTATAAAAGAATACCATTTCTTTTGGGATGTTATTCTAAGTACCTTACAGACATTGTACCCAAAGTCTGGTTTAAAAATGTACCTTAAATGTACCTACATTTTTTCAGTCTTTGATGAAGACAGTGATGCCTTGGTCTTAAAACATCTAAAGCCCTGTTTAACAAATAATTTTCTTTTATTTGAGGATATGAAGTATAAGTGTTTGGACTGAGCCTTTATATCATTATTAAAGATTTCTAATTTTTTTATATTCTCTATGTAGTAAGCTACTTTACATAAAGCTTTCTAAATAATTAAATAAATTTCACGGGTTTAAAGTAATTCTTATTTTAGATTTGTTCAGGACAAGAGGCCAAAGTCTTAAGCTGTGCTACCAAGAGAGATGTAGGTTGGACATCAGGAAGAATTTCTTCACAGAAATAGTGATGGGGCATTGGAATGGGCTGCCCAAGAAGGTGGTGAAGTCACTGCCCCTGAAGGTGTTTAAGGAAAGACTGGATGTGGAACTCAGTGCCATGGTCTGGTTGACAGGGTGGTGTTCAATCACAGGCTGGACGCTGATCTAAGAGATTTTTCCCAACCAAATTGATTCTGTGTGATTCTCTTATTTCTTCCACCTGGCAAGAGCATGTGATATCTAGAAATGACTCTCTGTATTTTTATTAGTGCCCTGTCATCAGCAGATGTCTTGGATGCTAGCTTAATGGGTTGTCAACCATTTTGTAGAACCAGGAGGAGCTGTTGAAACAGAGGTCTGATCCCTTGGTAAATGGAGATGAAAATTTTATCCAGTTAATCCTGAATTGAATGGGACAGAGAACACAAAACTTTGTCTGCCTGGCAAAGCACTGACCTATCTTTCTATTTCTTGTTTTGTGTTGATCTGTTTTAGAAGATGAAAATAAGAAGCAATAGTAGGCAATGAGCTTTACAGAATACAGATATGGCACAGTGAAATGACATGACTTTATGAAAGCTTTCCTAACTTATACTAATGAAACCTTTTTTAAGCAATAGCACAAGCTTATTGATGAAACAAATACAAGTGCTATACTTGGTGATTTTCCAAAATGCCTTTGATTATTTCTAAATCCCTGAGAATTTAGTTCTTGTAGGCTTTTTTCTGAAATCTTACCTCTTCTGAAAGTAACTTGTGAACTTACATCATTGATATTTGTGCCCTCCTAATGTGCAGGCACTGTTGGCTGAAAATATACAAACGCATTAACATATAAATAAGTGCACTCCGTTTTGTTTTCTTAAATGCCCATACAGCTCTTCCTTTAACCCAGCTACAAGACTGCAGTAACCTGAAAAATGCATTGCACTGTGTGAATTTCTGTGCATACACCTTTGATAGGTGTATGGGCGGAATCCATGGTAGCACATGGTGCTGCTGCCACAGTGTCAGATACCAGCCAATGACATGTGGAAATGGACAGACTAGATAAGGTACCTTTGCTTATCTCTGAACATATTTTCCTGCAAAAAATCATCTGCAAACTTCTGCTTTTCCACATGGTAATCCAGAATGGATGTCTCTAGACACACCGTAAAGGTCTGTATTTAAGTCCAGCTTGCACTGTCTCCACAAAGTACTTTTGACCCTTACTGATGCTGGACAACRTCTCCTCCTGGCAGGGGGGTCTGCAAGTCTTCCCTTGGTCATGTTCTGCTGCCCACCTAGCCCTTATGCATCCTACAAATCAAAACCTTTACCTCTAATACTTTGACAGTACAACCCAGCATGGCATAACTGGACATCCTCCCTTGCATCTGGAAAGCATAACTATCATGCAGCAATAATMCTTAGAATGGACCAAATATCTTAGTTCAGCTACAGACCAAAATCAAATGCCACTTTATTTACTTCTTGGTTTCTCATCATATGCAGTCTGTGTAAGCACAGTTTTCCTGCTGCTGAGACATGCAGTGAATCCTAGTCATGGACATCTGTCTAACCAAAGGCTGCATTTGGATCTTTCTGTCAAGCACCGCTTTCAGATAATCTGTGTTCTGCCTATACAATTTCCTGTCATACTTAAAAGGGAAATGATATACTGTGCTTTTCTGTGGAGTTATGCACAGTTCAGCAGCTGAAATCCTGTAACCCAGACTTTGTGACATTTGAATGCTGGATGTCACAAGTCAAAGCACACTAACRTGGCTGGTACCCAGACAACGGCAGAAGATTGAAATTCTCACTAGTATTTATTCAGACATCTCCTGTGCAAGGGGAAAGGGGAGATATTCGTAAGACATTTTGAAACTTACAGATCAGACTGGTTAAATTGCCTAACTGGTGTTAGTTTTCATCTGAGAAAGACACAGGCAGGATTAGTACAATTTACTCATGAGCTGCATCCAGACTTCCTGCTACCACTCTGCCTGTAAGCTACCAGAGTTCTGGTCTAAGGTATCTCCTTCTCCTACTGAAAATGACACTTAGGATTTTTCTACAGCTTCTACAGGATAACTTTTCTACAGCTTCTACAGGATAACTTTTCAATAAAATTTCAATGGAACTTCATTGAAGAAAATATTGTGTTACAGAACAACTATGTTGATCTACTGTGTTCAAATTGGGATTTAATAAGTAGCAAATTTTTTATACCTTTTAATATAATTGCTGTTTTCAGAAGCTGATATTTTTCAATGAAAAATTTCAACCTAAGGGTAGTCTGTTAAAAATAAGGACATTACAGTTCAAAACGTATCAATATAATTCTTATTCAACAAATAAAGAAGTATGGCCCTTGCTTTCTTTGTTACTTTAAGAAAAGTCGTTGACAATTGGTGTTTACTTCTCAAAATAAGATGAAAAATTAAAGTGATCAGACTGAAACTCATGATATCTGAAACACTCCTCAGGACGTATGCTGAAGGTCTTKACAGTTCATTTACATTCAATAAGCTTTTCCCTACGCAACAACTCTCTCTTAAGAAGTAGGCATATGATTAAAGGTAGCATTTTTTCCCCCCATTATTCACCTCCTGTAGTTACTGTGCTAACAGGAGATGCAGAAATCCAACAGTTTATTAAAGACATTGCTAAAGACATTAACTTTAGCTACCTAGCTGCAAACACTGCACTCAGTAACACTCAGTAACATTCATGATCTTATGCATAATAAGCACGATGAACTGAATGAAAGTTTTGAAGAGCCGACATTGAAAGCACTGGGGACACTGGGAACACTATTTGCTTTACAGAAACAAACTGATGAAAATCTAATAATTTCTGACTTCAGCAACAGTTTTCCTCTCCATGCTGTGCCCTGATTGTATTTCAAGTGGTTGAAGCATGCAAACCAGTCAGCTTTCTGGGTCCATAAAAGTGAGAGGGGCTGTAAACTTAGCTCAGCTGTACAAGCAAACCTGCTGTCTGGCACCAATTCCACTCGGTGTAAGTAGGAAATCTGAAACAACTGCAGCTCTCATGGTGGAATATTCATGTGGAGCAGACAGTGAAATGCCCAGATTCCTTATTTAAACACTAAACATCTTGATACTATTAGCCAGCAGCGTTTTGCTTTTGAAAAAGGAATCCTGATAACATGCTTGTCTTTACATCATAAGCTAATAAATGTAAAAAATTTCATACATCACATCTGTTAATTTAGCTGATGAATTTTTTTCTGTTTTATTACCAGTGTTTTTGCAGTCCAGGCTCCTCCTGTGGGGAGAAAATGTTTTGACCTCTTTATTATGTACTATCTCCTTAATCTATGGAAAAACCAGTGTAAATCTCAGCAGAAAATGTTATGACAGCTTTGAGAACCTGGGTCTTAATTTTGTCTTGGGAATGGTAAGTTGTTCTTGCTAGTTCCTTCCTCTGGAACAGTGCTGAAGCATATGCAAATGTGTGCAAACTGCTGTAAAAATTCAGGTGCCTTTTGGGCTATGATCAGAATAAACTGAAGCATAAAATATATTCTAAGTTGTCCTCTCTTCAAAATAACTGACAAGAAGCATTACTTAAGAAAAAAACCAAAACAGCTGTGTGCCTCAGCAGCAGATGGGTATGCTTGGATGTTGCTTAGATGAAATTGCATTTATGGTGCTTGTTTTTCAAATAGGCCCATCAAAGTGTTGATACCAGTTTAAAATGCTTAAATTTTGGATGTTAGAGATTAGTCTTGTCCTGTGTCACTGTCAAAAGTGCCAAGGGAAGAAATTCATCACTGCCTTTTATTTCTGTAAGGAGCTACCCTGAGCTACAATTGCAATAGGGCTGGAAAGCCCAAGTTGGTTTTCACAGCCCAGGTTTCTTCTCTCTGAGAAGATGAAACAGAATGCATTATATTATCTTTTTCTTCACTGCATAAAGCATGGAAAAATAGACATATGGTCCTTGAAAATATGGTAATTACAATGTGGAATGTTTTATTTTTTGTGGTTAAACCAAACGAAATACCATGCATGTAATACCAATAAATAAAAAAATCCATGTAGAAACAGGGTACCATTTCCTCTCTCGGGGTGAATTTAGAGCATCTCTCACAGGCATGATTGAAATGCTTTCTTTGACTATAGTTCAGTGCAGTATTGCTATCTCTAAAGTTTGACTGATTAAGCCATAAAACACAAAGAAAGAAAGAAAGAAAGTGTACTATCTCAACTCATGACAATTTTTTCATCTCTTCCATGAGATCCTATAGACTTATATATATATATATAATAGTTTAAGAAGTATAGTTTAAGTATAGTTTAAGAAGTAAGCCACAGCTGGAAATCGCTTTGCTTCATTATGTGGATTTCCAGGTATTTTTCCAGCTGGGAAAGAAAGATGACTGTTTGTAATCCATGGGATACTTCAGCCTCATCCTTTCAGGAATGGAGATGCTGAAACAGATTTGTCTTGAGGAGCCATTAAACTAGCTACTTCTTTTTGAAATCATGCTGCAAAATGTACTGGGAGAGATTACAGACCTGTTTGAATGCTGCTGGTGCACCTGAACCCGTAGTAACAATCCTTTCAGTGTAATCTTGTTTTGTTGTCTCAAAGGCAGAGCTGTATCAGTGCAGGGTCTATGTAGCAGAGAAAACATACAGGGCAGAATCATCCCATGTTCTTGGAGACTGAAGGTGGCAGGGCCATGGTCAGGCAGATGAGTCAGGCTCAGGAAGTAACAACTGGTGAAAAGAGACCTGGACATGATATGAGCAGATCTGTGTGTAATTGAATTGAAGTTTAACAATTCCTTTTTGTTTCACTGTTGATGAAAAAGCTTTTCTGTCCACTTAAAATCACCTGGGGAAAAATGCCAACCACCAAACCACAGACCAGAATATCTATTTCAACAAAAACAACAACAAAGATTTTTGCTTCTGTACTTTTTTTWAAATTTTGTGAAAAATTACTGCTAACTAAACTCCAGAGGATATCTCTGCCACTAGCTTGCAAGGCTAATCCCAACACATGCAGAACAGTTTAAAATGGGAAGGGATCTCTGAAGATCATCTAGACCWTCGCATCTTGCTCAGAGCAGGCTTAACCACTGCAGATTGCTTGGGTCATAGTCCAGTCAGGGTTTTAGAATGGATGGAACCTTCACAATTTCACTGGGCATCCTAGTCCAGTGCATGACCAAGAAAGGGTTTTCTGGCATTTGGGTATTATTTTCCAAAATTCAGTTTGTGTCCATTGTCTGGTGGTCTTTAGCTGGGCATCACTGAGAAGTCTGTCTCCATCTTCTTTACACCTTTCTATCACACAATTACATACATGCCTCTCAGCGTGCTCTTTCCTAGACTTTGTAGCCACTGCTCTCTCTCAGCCTCTCCTTGTACAAGAGATGCTCTGATTCCTTAACCATTCTCCTGGCCTTTACTGTGCTTTCTCCATTATGTCCATGCAACCCTTTTACTGTGGAGAGCAGAACTTGTCCAGCACAAAGTGCTGAGCAGAGGGTAAGGATCACTACCCTGCACCTCCTGGCACTTTCCTAATGGAGCACAGGAGGCTGTTGGCCTTTGCCGCAAGAGCATGTTGCTGAGTCATAGTCAGATGCTGTCCACAAGGACTCTTCAGGACTTCCTCTGAAAAGCTACTCCAGTCAGTCAACATCCAGGCATGTGCAGGTGCATGGGCTCACTTCTCTCCGGATTCAGGGCTTGRCATTTTCTTGTGTCAGTCTTCATGAGATTTCAGCCATCCCATTTCTCCAGTTGGTCCAATTACCTCTGGATGAACTACCCAGGTGGTCTAGCAACCACCCCTACCAGTTTTGTGTCACCTGTAAACTCTGTCTGTTCTTTCTGGACATTCATGAGGGAATGAAATAGTACTGGCCCTGGGATCCATCCATGGGGATGGATGGATCACATTGCTGCTGACTGACCTGCAGTTGGACATAATGGTTCTGAACACAACTCTTTAAGCCTGGCAGTTTTCATAACGTCTGTCTATTTATCTGACTTCAGCTTCAGTAGTTCTAAGAGACTGTCTCAAAAGTGTTGCTAAAGTCAGCAGTACACAAGATGTGCTGATGTCCCTCATCCACTGACGCCTCTTGGACAGCCCCTCATAGAAGGCTAAGTGTGACTTTGTCTTCATAATGCTGGTCTTTACTGCATACAGAGGAACATCTTCAAACCTCTGCAGAACTCCCTACAGTTACTTATTGTCTGTGAAAGTGGACTGCCTATCTAGAGTACAGAAAAAAGCAGATTCAGAATTATTTGCTTCACATCATCTGAAAGGTCAGTGGTAGAAGAGGGACCAGAATACAGATTTCATGACCAAGRCTTTTTCAGTGTCATCTTTACTACTTCCCAAAACCAAAGAAATGAAAGAGAGTCACCATATAAAAGAAAAAAACAGAACAAAACCAAAAACAAGATCCAAAACCCACACACCCTGGAAACACTGACCTCAAGTGTTTTGCATTTAAAATAGCTACAGAAGCTTGTTATTCCCATTTTGTTTTTCATTGCCTGGAACAGAGAAACTCATTGTCCTGGTAAACATTCCTTTTCTCCGTCTCCATCTTTTTATGTACCACAAAGTATTGTCCTGAAGTACCAATTTTGTATTCAGCCTCTGAATGYTTGAAAGATTATGATTTTGAGTCTTTGACAATATATGGGTTCATCTGTAGCCATTAGTGCTCTACCTCACAGCAGACCTGCTGCAGCTGCATGTGGCAAAGGCAGAGCCCCCACACAGCAGTGCCAGTCTCACACACAGCACACACACATGGAACTAGATAAATACAACCTGTATATTAATGAGTGTAATGGAAACACGTTGTGAAGAATGTAGGAATAATGCTTTAAAAAGGCACTTTCTAAGGTTTCTCAAGCAGCGTGTCTGAGATAATGTTGCTGTGAAATCAGAGACACTCAGGTAAATAAACAAACAAACTCTCAACAAACCAAACAAAATGCCCTAAAAAAAAGGAAAAAAAAAAGAACAGAAAACAGAAAAAAAGCTTTATAGTCTCAGCATTTCAGTTGTAGATGATTGGGATATTACCAGCTGGAATGGGGCAAGTGCAGATGTGCTAACAGACTGGGGAACAAGATCCTGCAAAGCAGCCCTGGGGAAAGGGACCTGGGAGTCCTGGTCAGTGGTGAGTTGAACATGAGCCAGCAGTGCCCTGGCAGCCAGGAGGGCCAACCCTGTCCCAGGGACATCAGGCACAGCATCAGCAGCTGGGCAAGGGAGGGGATTGTCCTGTTCTGCTCTGAGCTGGGATGGCCTCACCTCCAGTGCTGAGGGCTGGTTTGGGCACTGCAATATAAAAAAGGTAGTAAACTCCACAGGGTGGTTGGGCATTGGAACAGCTCCCCAGGGCAGTGGTCACAGCACCAAGCCTGACAGAGCTCAAGGAGTGTTTGGACAATGCTTTCAGGTGCATGGTATGATTCTTGGATGATACTGTGAAGGACCAGGAACTGGACTTTGATTATACTAATGAGTCCCATCCTACTCAGCATATTCTATGGTTCTATGATTTTATGAACTAAGAAAGGGAGCAGAAATACTAACAATAGAAAAGAATGTTTCTAGAAGAATAAAGACATTCTTACAATCACTATGAATTGCTGAATATTTGAGTGCTTGCACATTTTTCACTGCATTTTGTCTAGACAATAAAAGATAATTTGATTGTGACTTCTCTATACCTTTGGCGGACCAGTACTCTGCACTGGATCTTCAGTGATATTAAATATTCAAAGCAGCATTTGTGTTTCTAACACTGTTTTACAGCACAGCACAGTGACTGCTATGTGGAAGGCATGCTGGGGTTGCCTACAGAACAGGCAGCCAGGGGTTCTGCTCCATCTCTGGAGAATGTTAGAAGCTCTGAGTATAAACCAAAAAGAAAAAAGAAAGCCAACATGATAACCACCCGCCATGAGCAGGCCTTGTCACCCTCAGTGTGCAGTTAGGTTTTATTCCAGGGACCCTGCGGGAAGAATAGCTGGCTCAAATGTTGTGGAGTCCCTGCTTTTTGGTGGGGGAACATGTGAGTGAGAATTTAAAAGTGATTGTTGCAACCTTTGGAAAACCACACTGAGCAGCAGTCCTTCCACCCTGTGATGTGAGAGTACTTTTAAAACGCTGCTCTCTGCACTGATGTCTTTGCAAGCTGGATGTTGCCTTATCTGATCTTTCTGATCCTGAAAGAAAAAAGGTAACACTTCACATTTTGTTTTCACTTTTCCCTCTCCTCTCATCACACACAGAGTGTGCTGCCTMTAAAGGCTACTACAAAGCCATGAAAAACTAGCAGGGGCATGCAGGCTGTGCTGGCTGTAATGTGTTATTGCTGCAGCTGTCTGCCATTGTAAGGAAGTGGGGGCAGGGACCAGCAGGGCAGGATGCTGCGACAGTACCTGAGGTGTGGAACCAGTCCTCATTGTTTTCACTGCACACAAGTTCTGCATCATCGGCAGAATCAGATGCAATTCTAAAACTGACCTCACAGCTCTGAGCACTTGCTGTGGTTTGGTACTGCTGTCTCAGTTTGGTTCTGCTGTCTCAGGAGCACAGGCTTACAAAAAAGCATGGGCTAGGTGAAAAAGGAGCTTGCCAGAGGCTTTCTCAAATTCAAAAGAGAAAGTAGTCCTAAGAGCTGGGGAGATACTTACAAGTTACTAACTGGCATGGTTGAGTTTCAGAGATGAAATCAGAGATCAATAATATCCTCTACTTTGTAGGTCTCTGAATCCTGCCSTAGATAGCAAAAATGTACTTGAAGTTATCTTCAGGCATACACAAATATAAACATACAATTTATGGTAAAAAATTCTGACATCAGAATCAGAATACAGTGACTTATTAAAAATATATAAATAAAAAAATCATAACACATAACTAAGCCATCTGCTTTTGAGCCCAATTAGTCCCACAAAATTTTCTTTAGTAAGTTAAAGCACACAGTAAAATTTGCTCCCTTTTTAATAGCCAGAACAATCCTCTGTGCACCTATAGATCACAATTTGTTCTGGTGTGAATAACAATGAAAAAACGAAAAATAATTTCTGTTACACAGTAGAGTTCTCTGTTGTTAGCTGTTGGGATCTAGGAATTGAAATAATTATTTAAACAAGTTGATCATAAGGAAAGGAATAATCTGTGCTGCATTCATTCTGTTTGAATTGTCAGTGTACTCTCAGGTGCTTTGTGCATGCAGTTACATTAACACAGCCATTAAAATTCATGCTCATATAAGCATTGGTGCCCATATGAACATACGTGTTACTTTTGAACTGAAAAGTAGTCTCTTTTTGACAATGACCCTTTGCAATGCTGATAGGACTGCTRGTGGTTGAAATGGTGCAGTCCCAGAGGGATAGAGGGAACAATGCTGAATGGGCAGCCATGGACACACACAAGTTTCCCTTTCATCTCCAAGTGTAACCACAGCTCAGTGGGGTGGTTATCACCATATTTATACGGTTATAAAGGCAAAAAATGTCTATCTGTTAATATTGTTTGATTTCTGGAAATAAATAGCAGATGTATTGCCTGACAATGAAAGTGAAAGATGTTAGCAACATTCAGCTGTGTGTCTGTCTCCTGAGAAATTTTGACATCTTTCATTCTTCCTTCTTCAAGAATGTTTTCATCCTCAGCAAGCATAGTGTGAGCATACACCTATGCACATATGTTATTTCACCCTGACTGTGAAATGAARGTAGCTGTCTTCTGTGCTGCCTTAAATCCTTATTATTTCCCAAGCAGAAAAGRTAATATATGTAGGTTTCCAAGTTGTTTACTTGACTATAGCCATTACATCTAATGGCATTACATCTAATGGCTGTAGTGCTCTTTTTAAAATAAAAAGAAATATGAAGGTCAGAAAAGCATAACTGATGGTGTATGGAAAGAAGACAGCAAAGAAAGATGGAAGCTGCCTCAYTGAGGGCTCTTTCTGGTATGAAATCCAACTGTAGGTAGTTCCTGAAGCATCTGCCTGGTAGGTACAGATTCTCCTTGTCCAGCATTAAGGGAATCTCAGAGTAATTCAAACATATAGATTTTTATGTTGATGCTCTTTTGCTTTTCTCTTCTTCACCAAGGTGCTCAGTGTGAAGTACTTGTTACAGGGTGTGATGATGTTAAACTGGCCTGGGCTAGAGAGAGCGGCATGACTGGAATAAGGGCAATTTATGCTGTAATTCAGGCACTGTCTCTTGGGTCACATCTCACACCATTTGTACTGATAATGCTGCTTTTCTCTCTCCATTCCAGTTTTACAAGGTCTCCATGACAACTACAGTAGCTATACATTTGGTAAAACATTATTCCTGTTAAAGTGTTTCCAGTTGTGTTAATGCTGAAGCAGGAAAATCCAGGACAGTTAGCATCACAARGACAGACAAGAGTCTTCAAACTGCACTAGGTCCATTCTGTGGATGGGAGAAACTCATGACTGATAGAAGCCTCTTTTTCTGTGAATTCACTGCTTCTGTCCAAGCACCTAGCGGGGCTGTGAAATACAGCTGTGAAATACAGCTGTTCCCTAAGTTGTCAACATGGGAAACATCTAATCTTTTATAGCCTGAAAGCAGCACCCAGACCTGCATACTGTGTTTTGAAACACAGAACTGGCCAAAGCCTGTCTGCCCATTAAGCCTCTGGGCTGATGAACCTTCTCTTTTAATTTTTTCTTTTTAAGCTATTAAGGATGTAAGGGTAGAGGGGTCATTGTTTGCCTATCTTATTTGTTTTTTGTTCTTGTAGTTTTGTTTTCTTTTGGTAATTTTGCATTCATTCCTGTCACTGCATTTTGTATAGACAAAGTGTGGACATAAATTATGCATTCATTTTTTTTCTCCTGATGCAACCAGTTTGAAATCCATTGGGCTGTGTAGGAAACCAAGTATCACTGTCATGGTAGATATCTAGAATAGCTCGGGGTGGGGCACCAGCTGCTGGTTTGGGTCTGAGGAAGCCTTTTGGTCAACATCAGTTTTGCTATGGACCCAGTGAGACTTATTTTGTGTGAGTGGTTGCAGTTCTGTCTGGTGTGGTGCTCTCTTTTGTGAGAGGTTTGGAGAATGGCTAGGAAATTGTGAAGGCTGAATATTCCTTTATTGCTGCTTTTAGTACCAATATAATAATGTATCTCAGTGAACAGAAGKGACCTGTAACATATGACACTAGGTTTACAAATAATTTCAGACGACAACAGTAATGAAACTCTTTTCATAGTAAGGAGAGATGCCGTGTTTTACCTAAACCAGCCAAAATAGCTGTAGTGTGAATCAGGTTTTGATATACCAGCAGGATATACAGAAAAAAGCTTCACTTATTTTTTAGAGAGGYTTTCTGTGTAAGAGCTTAACGATGTTGTATTTAGAATATTTTCAAATGCATGGCTCCATCCTTATGTTTTTTAATAAAAAATGTGGACAATATAAATATACTAAGTGTTGTTAATTCAGAACAATCATAARATTTTTGAGATTTTATTGTTCAAAAACAATAGATGCTGAACTAAAATCTGATGAACTTGCTATTTTATGATTTCTAAGCTGCTGACATGTCATTTGCTACATAAGGCATTAGRAAACTAAAAGACTGAATTAGAGAACTATTTGATTGRTACCTGTTTGTGTGYGATTTTGCATACCTGCACAATCACTTATTTCCTCAAAGCATTTAGTATAATTGTCTGGGAGACTGAATCACAGTTAGTTTGGAAAGATCTGTCTGTGGATAATAGGCATGCTCAGATACGTGTTTTAACATGATAGTTTCTAGCTGACTTATTATCCTGAGGAGCAGCCTCCCTAGAGCTGTCTGTTAAGGCGGCATCCCTCTGAGGTTTTTGTGTCYTAAAGGAAAAAAGCTAAAGAAGAAATCTGCAGCCTAGTCTCACTGGATTAACTTAAGCCATCTTGCATCACTGGTACAGCCGGTGAAATGGAGACTTTCACAGCCTGGGACACCAGCAGGACATCCTGTTTCAGTTTAGAAATCACCCCTGTGGCCCCCTGCCTCCTCACTAATAAAACAAACGGACTCAGGGAATAATCTCTGGCTGAAGAGGCTGCCTGGACATTGATTGTCACCCTGGCACCCAGCCAAGCCCAGTGTGCCACAGAAATGGGCCCAGGAGGGGAGAGGCTGGAAAGCAGTCAAAGAGCACCGAAAGGGGAAGTCATTAAACTACCACCATCAACAAAACTGTCACTTGTTCAGTCTTCCTTTCTTCTTGTTCACCCCCTTTTTTTTTTTTTTTTTTTTTATTTTTTAAGGATGAATTCAATACAAAACTTTCCTCCAGGCTGTAATGGAAGTCCAAATCCGCTTATTTCTATTGCCGCAGTGATATTGCTGTTGCTCTTTTGTTTTGGTGATTTTTTAAATGGACTTTTGCATAATTTGCCTTTCTTACTTATAAAGTAGTAATGATAAATAATAACTAGTCTGTGAGTTTTTTGCAGAATGAAAAGTTTTGTAAGCAAGGGTCTTGCAAGTGTGTTTGTGATGATACTTTTACAGTTGCAGAATGATTTATTTGTTCTTTTTCTGAATATAATGGGGAAAGGTAAGAGTGACATTTTTTACTATGTGAATGCTAGATTCCTGCTGGTGGAATTGATACCAATACACAGAAGAGAGTGAAGCTAGGTTCATTTATTCTATTTGAGAGACATTAATAATGTGTTTTTAATTCAGAAGAACATAAATACTATGGAGGTAGTGATGTTGAGCTGTAAATAATTAGTGTGTGTATGCTGGGAAATTGGAAGATAAGCTACAGTAATTAATATTTCACCTCATAAGATTAAGAAAGGGTTAGATGTTAAAACCTGCATTCAGCAAAGATTTTCCTTCATAGAAAATAAAGAAAAATTSTCCAAAGCTTGTGTGATGTGTGACTCAAAAACCAGCCAAGCAACCAACCAAACAAAACCAACCCTGTTGTTTAGCAAACTAAGTGACTTGCATGTATATATTGTAACCATAATTAGACCACCTGACAGTAATCGCCCAACAGTGAGGTCCTAACAGCCAAAATTAATGAAGCAAGCAATTAATGTTTTGGCAGATAACAGAGAGAAAGGGTACATAGCATTGACTTTCCCTAAATACTGGTTTTAGTTAGCACCAGGGTCCTTCCTCTGCAGCCATTTGGAGTGCAGCTTTGAAATTGCTCCTTTGATAGAACGCAGCACTTAGGGTGGCAATTCACCTGTCATCACTTGACGTTGTGGAGGAAAGATGCAACTTGAGACATCTCCTAACATATGGCCCAAAAGGAAAAGCTTTTTGGCAGGGGAGGAAACGGAGGGTGTGACTGATCAAAAGTATTGTATTGGATCTAAAAATACCCTCTGAGAGTAGTCTTCATCTGGCTGGCACAGTCACATTGTTTATGGCAATCTGGTAGGTCTTCTGAACAGATGAGGAACACCCATTTGGTGCAGCAAAATCTTGAGCTTTTTGAGAATGCTGTGTTTTGTATGCAGAGCCTAAAGTGTTGGGAGAGAGTGGAGGGTATGTGTGCTTGTGTGTGTGTGGTGTGTGGGAAGGACTTTCTGAATGATGGGAAAACAACTACTGGCTGTAGATGCGTACCTAACACGCTTAGTGTGATCATAGGGTTTTATAAAGCATACTTCACTGTAGCTGAGGTTTTATGCAAAGTTCCATTTTGCAACCCAAATCCGCCTCTGCAGAGAATCTGTTTTTAGTGCATTTCCTTAATGGGTCACAGAAACTTACACTAAAGCTAAAGGGCAATGCAAAGTTGAGCCATTTGAAAGAGAAGTGTATTTGACTGCAGTGCCTTCTCACTTACTGCATTACTGTCTTTGCACATACAGAAATCTCTCAAATCTGCTTCAGATCAGCTTCTTTGGTTTCATGTTCTCTTCTTCCCATTCACAGTCTTTCATATAGTAATTTAGTAATAAATGCTTTCCTAATTAAACCTTTSAAAATGCAGCTTATGTAAGTTCATTAGCTGAATGCGTACGGTGCGAATGACAATGAARTTGAGTAAATGTACTAAAGGCATACAACTTAACCATTCACACCATTTCCCCCCTTCCCTATCCCCTCACACCTGTCAGTGTGCTACACACCTATGACTTTCTGGCAGCAAGAAGAGTCACTGCGTGGCTGCAGCCGGGGCTCAGAAGAGCTCCTTTTGTACCTTCACTGCAAACTTTCAAACTAATCTGCTGCTTTTTTGTGTTATTTTGTAACTGTTCTTGCTATTTTTAATAATTTCTGGATGTTGTAAGGTACTCAGTAAAAAAAATAAGGGAATACTAAGGCTACTGTCATTTTAAAAGAGCATAGGAGCATCTTGTGGACATGAGTTCATCTGAGAAATCAGAGTCGTGGAGTTTCTTGCAGACAGGTGTTCTTATGGAACACGTGTTTTCCCAAATGTTACTGTCCTACTGAACCCACCCACTTGAGCCACAGCTGGAGAGCAGTGCTGCTGAAACTTTGGTCCACAACAGGCTTTTAAAGAGGCATTTAAATCTCCCAAAAGAGGTACAAGCACAGAGCTTGCAGCTGGGCACCCAAACCCCACCTTTCAGTAAAGATTTGTAGTTGAGTGCAGCATTCCTTAATGCAGGATCCACCAAACCCTCTCTATCACTCCCCTCCACAGCTGGACAGGGGAGATAAAATATAGGGAAAGGTTCATGATTTGAGATAAGGGCAGAGAGAGATCACTCACTAAGTACTGTCATGGGCAAAACAGACTCAGCCTGGGATATTAACTGCATTTTTTCCTAGCAAAATCAGAGCAGGATAATACTCTGAAGTAAAAACAGACCTTAAAGTAGTTTCTCCCCACCCCTCTCTCCTTTCCCCAACACTGCAGGGAGACAGGGAATGGGGGTTATGGTCAGTTCACCACATGTTGTTTCTCCCACTGCTCAGGAAGGGGATTCCTTCCCCTGCTCCAGTGAGGGGTCCTTCCCACAGGAGACAGTTCTCCATGAACTTCTCCAATGTCATTCCATCCCATGGGCAGCAGTCCTCCACAAACTGCTGCAAGGTGGGTCCCTCTTCCATGTGCTGCAGTCCCTCAAAGACAGGCCACTCCAGCCTGGGTCCCCCATGGGATCACAAGTCCTGCCAGGAAACTGCTCTGGTGTGGGCTCCTCTCTCCCCAGGTCTGCAGGTCCCTGTCAGGAGCCTGCTCCAGCACAGGCTTCCCATGGGGTCCTCTCAGCCTCCTCTCAGGCATTCCCCTTCTCTGGAGCTGGTCTCTTCCACAGGCTTCAAGTGGATCTCTGCATGCCTGTGATCCTCCATGGGCTGCAGCAGCTTCACCATGGGCTGCACCATGGGCTGCAGAGGAATCTCAGCTCCAGCAGCTGGAGCACCTGCTGTCCCTCCTGCACTGCCCTTGGTGTCTGCAGAGTTGTTCCTCTCACATATTCTCTCTCTGCCCTTCTCTGGCCACAATTACATCTGCAATCCCTTTTTATTTTCCTTCTTATGCATGTTGTTGCAGAGGTGTTACTACCATTTCTGATTTGCCCAGCCTTGGCCAGTGACACGTTTGTCTGGAAGCCAGCTGGGATTGGCTCTGCCAGACATAGTGAAAGCTTCAGGCAGCTTGTCACAGAAACCACCTCTGTAACCCATCCTGGTACCAAAACCCCTGGCCATGCAAACCCAATACAATCCCCAAGAGGATTTGCAGGACTACATTTTAGATTCTTGTAAATAAATTTCTGGTTACAAATTTATTACATTTACATGGACCAGCTAGTCACATACACCACCAGAAATGGTGTCCACCRCTGGCATTTAGCTTTATCTCTCAAGTGAAATCCTTTCATTAGTTTTGGTTTTCACAATTCTCTGGAAGAAACCTCAGCCAGATTCTGTTCAGCTGTTGCCCAAAAAGAAGTGATTAGTTTTGGAAATTACTTTTGGAAAAAAAGGGGGTTTGGTAGGCAAGAGTTAACCTGTGGCCAGGGAAGGTGAACATTACAACACTGGGGGTGATGACATGGCAGGACACATCATTGTGCACATATATTATTCAGTATTTAAAGACCATGTTGTCTCAAAATACAGTTTCTTTGTGTTGCCTCAGCAGATCTGTCCCTCTGAGGATCAACAGCAAACAGAGCTGACTTCAGGCTTTTGTTTCTATGTACAATAACATAAGATGTTTTCTACTGCAATTTTCAAAGCCTTAATGCTGTGAGTGTGGGAAGACAAGTAGGCCATACAGCATGTGTGCTTAAAACTACAAAGGAACTGATGCTGCCTAATTACAGAAACATTGACTCCTGTATGTGCTGCTTAAGGTGCAGCCCTCCTTCCAAAGCCTACACAGTTTCCATCAAAATCAGTTTACATCAGGCACTGGTGGTCACTATTTCTATTGCAACTTTCCTTGTCTTCACAGCACTGGGTTGAGGTTGTGTGCAAGGTCATCACAGAGCAGTGTAGCTTCAGCTAACACTGAGCAGGCACACAGGACTGTAGGCAGTAAGGAGGAAATCTGCAATCTGGTCTGGAATCAGCACAACTTCACAGTCTTCTTGTAGGGCAACATGTGGGAATGGACTGGASACAGAGGAATTAGCCATGTTTTTATCCCAGTTATCTTTAGTCTAAGYTAGTGGACTTCTAATGCACTTCCTTCTGCTCAGACCAGTACTCCCCCTGAGTGGCCTCTTTCTTTCCTCATAACAGTGAACTGTGACCTGCCTATCTGATGGGCAACCCACACATGCAGATGAGGATGTGTAAGTGTCCTTGATGATGGAACAGATCAAGGATTATTAAGAGAGCTGCAATTCCCTTTCTTTAGAAATGTCAGCCAGAGTCATAACRAAACTTTCCTGGAAAAAAATGGAAGAGAGAACACTAAGGGGCTAAGGTCATGTTTGCAGTATATAGATGTACTCACTGTGCTAACCACAGGGCTTTATAAAATCACCTCTATCTTTAAAGTTATTTGTCAAGCTTCCCCTCAAAAATTTGCCTTGGTTTGGGAAAACCATCAACAGGAAAGTTTTTAAAAATCACAGCATGGCCACAAAATATTTCCATTTCTGAAGCTTAACATTTTTCCATGTGAAACAATCTTGTTGGGTTTGTTCTGTTGTACTTTTCAGGATCAATTATTGTTAGCCCTTAACCATCAAAAGGAACCGGAAACATCGCAATTCTAACAACAGCAGCCCAAATGCCCTTGAGAGGCAGTTTAAAAAGACTGAAGCAGGAGATTAAATATGGATTGGAGAAACATGAATTAAATAAAAGGGGCAGGGGTAGAGATGGCTGAAGGAGGGAAAAAAGACTGCCCAGCATTTCTGTTTGGTAGGAAACAGAAGACTGCTGAGTGCATGCTTACCCCCTTGCTGCAGCTGCTTCTTTCTTGGCTTGTCAACTTTCCTCACTCCCTTAACCTTGTTCAAACTGTCTTACTGTGTGTRAGTCAGAGGAATTTTTCTTCCATCTCTACTGCTCTCCAGGGCCATCTGTTGTCTCTTTCCCATGTCCTTTTTATTCTGCTTTTCTGCCCCCTTGAGCCAGCACTAAAAGAACCAATGAGATAAGGGGTTCCCAAACAGGAGATAAGGGGTTCCCAAACAGGAGATAAGGGAAGAAATAGTTTGCCTTGGTTGTGCCATCTCTGTTGGCTGTTCAGAAAATGGAGGTAAGATAAGTCAATATGAGTAAAGTAAAATGTGTGACACCCTCCTGTTTTGCCTTTGAAAAATGCCTTTCAGTGTACATACTTAAGGTTTTGTGATTTTTTAAAGGTATTTATCAGTATTGTTTTATATGGATGGGATGAGGAAGGCTAAAGTGATGATTCTACATGCACATTAGCCAGAAAAGGGAGGAAAAATAAGGTGTAAACAATGATAAGCAATGCTGAACACCTGGTAACAATGAATGAGGAGAAGATTGGAGTAATCAACAACATTTGGCCTTAATGCTCAGTGACTACTTCCCACATCTCTCAAGTGGATGTACAGCAGGGTGAGGACTGGGAGAGCAAAGTCCCAACCACTGTAAGTAAAGATCAGGCTTGTGACCATCTGAGGAACCTGAATGGAATGCATTCCAGGTAAGTCCATGGAATGCATTCCAAAGTCCTGAGCGATTTTACTGCCAAGCCAATCTCCATGATATTTGAAAAGTCATGACGGTCATTTGAGGTCCCAGGGAACTGGAAAAGGATAAACATTGCGTCTATCTTTACAAAGGTTGAAAGGAGGACCCTGGGAACTAAAGCCCTGTCATCCTGCTCCCTGTGCCTGGAAAGATCCTGGAAAGATCCTTCTAGCAGTGCTAAGGCAGTGGGAGAACAGGGAGGTGATTCAAGGCAGCCAGCATGGCTGCACCAAGGGCAGGTCCTGCCTGATCAGTTTAGTGGCCTTTGTTGGAGAAACTACATCACTGGACCAGGGAGGAGCTACAGATGTCAATTTTCTGGACTTCTGTAAAGTCTTTGACACCGTCCCYCCTCAACATCCTTCTCTATAAATTGGAGAGATGGATTTGATGGGTGGACTGTTTGGTGGATAAGGAATCAGCTGGCTGATGGTGACCAAAGTGTAGTGAYTAATAGCTCAGGGTTCTGCTGGACATCAGTGATGAATGGTGTCCCTCAGGAGACCATACTRGGACCAGTGTTGCTCCATGTCTTCATCAAGGACACAGACAAAAGGATCAAGAGCATCCTCAACAAGTGTGCAGATGACACCGAGATGAATTGTGCAGCTGACACATCGGAAGGACAGGATCCCATGATTGAACAAGCTTGACAAGTGGGCCCATGGGAATCTCATGGAGGGCAACCCCTGGTTCCAGTGCAGTCTTTGGGATGAACAGACCCAGAGCAGCCCTGCCCAGAAGGACACGGGGGTGCTGTTGGGTGAGAAGCTGCACATGGCCCAGCCATGGCACTCCCAGCCCAGAGAGCCAAAYGTGTCCTGGGCTGCATCCAGAGCCCCGTGGGCAGCAGGGCAGGGAGGGGATTCTGTCCCTCTGCTCTGCTCTGGTGAGAGCCCACCTGGAGCTCTGCATCCAGARCTGGAGTCCCAGAACAAGAAGGACATGGACCTATTGAGTGAATCCAGAGCAGGACCACYGACATGATCAGAGGGATGATGCAGGGGGTTTGGAACTAGATGATTTTTAATAAAGGTCCATTCCAATCCAGACCTTTCTATAATTCTATATCTGTATTTAAAATAAAATGTCAGGGGAGAAAGTTCAGCCCAGATTTCTGAAGGATTTCTGAAGCCAAACAGCTCCAGACTGCAGGTTGCCCAGAGCACTTCAGGACACAGTTTACAATCCCAGTAAAGTGTTTTCTGAATAAGTGACTACAAGGACTCTTTGTGGGCAATATCTCTACTTGCACTATGTGAAAGCAAGGCTTGTGTTTTCCTTATGCATCTCAGCAGTGCTGAGTCTTGTTCATGAAAGAGCAACTGCTGCCATTCTGCCTGTACAGTGAGAAGTGCCAGTAATAGCCACTGTAAGGGGAAGGTCTCATTTCTCATCACTTTGAATTACATCTGTCTCTGGTTTGTTTTGTTTTTTTTTTTTTCCCTTCTTTTTTCCCACTGTCCTTTCTGGACAGAAAACCTGTGCTTTCTCTGCTCTTTTTGCTCTGTTTACTGGAAGTTTCCATTTAGTGCTAAATTCCTATTGATTCTGGTTGTTCTTCAAAGAAAAGCAACTTCTAGCATCATTATTTGTTGCAGATGCTTTTGGCTGTCAGCCTTTTATACTCAAAGAATTCCCTTATTCTTCAAAGCTGACAAAGCAATACAGTATTGTGAAAATCTGCTTCAAAAGAAATAGTTGGAAATAGTACCTTTCTGGTTTTGTACAGCACTTTTGGTCTGCTGCTACCACTAGAGGAGAGTTGGCTCAGACAAGTAAAAATTTTCCTTTCAGGACGTCCTGCCAGGCTGATCTAAGAACCTCTGAAGTCAGGATACAAGTAAAGTGAAATTGGATTTAATTCTAGAAGTCATTACATTGCATGAAACAGCGACCTTCCCCAAGAGATGTCTGAGAAGGTCAGAATAGCACGCTCGAGTATATATGACTTAAAGAATTATTATGTGCTAGACTAGGGTGCCTAAGCACATCTTTCCCTATTGTCCCAGTGAATAATTCTTCATATACGTTGCCTAGATGTTTCCAAAAGTCTTGCAAGGTTGTGCCTCTGTGCTTAAAMATCTGGTCCCCATTAAGTGGTTGTCATGCAAGTCTATGACTGCCTTACACAGGAGGCTGCCACCTTGTACTGTAACTAGTCATCCTTACATCCACACATCCATATATCCACAAAATTAGTTGAATTGTTCTTCCTGCTCTCACTTTTTGACAGTGGTTCTATTTGGATATATTTTACCTGCAAAGTAGAATTACTTTGGTTTGTAATTACCTTTCTGTTGTCATGAATTATTAGCTATTAAGAGGAGAAATGCCAATACTCACTAGCAGGAACCATGACTAGCCTGGTGGTCTGACACACCCATAAAAATCTATCATTTCACTTCTTTATAACAGATTTTGTGTCATCAGATGGACCGTGAAAATATCTACAGAGCATTTCCTTTTCTAAGAGAATGAATTATCAAATTTATAATGCCACTTCTAATTCAGGTATTTTTACTAAAAAGGTAAARCATTTTACTGAGAAGCCTGATGCAGGCAATCTGTGATAGACAGCCTTGGGCATCAGACTGGGTCACCAGGTGAYCATGCATTTTAGGGGCATGCATGGAGCTTGCATACTGGGGCTGTAATGCTGTGGCCAACAGGAAGGAAAAACACTGAGGAAAGGGTACTTGCTGAGGTAAAAGACACAAAAACATTGCATCCTCAGGGCTTCTGGAGAGAGGGGGCAACAGCAGCATTTCCAAGCATATGGGTCTGACATCAGCTCAGGTTAAGGGGCATCAAGAGGCATGGTGGGCTGCAGTAACCAATCCAAACTTCAGGAGAGGGCAGGCTGAGGTGACCAAAACGTGGTTTTGAGAGCGCTTGGGAATCATGGTGGTAGTGAAAAAAGCTGTGTGTCTTTGAATGAYTTCTTCTGAGATCTTAACTTCTGCAGAGAGACCACCAAGGGGGAAGCCTGTGAATGTTTTATCATGTGATCCCCCCACAACTGCAAATAAATAGTGCTGATGTGTGTTGGAGTCTAACAAACAGATCATTTATATCCTCCTTGTGCCAGCTGGAATTCGGAGAAACTCTGTCTTCTCAGCTATTCTTTTTTCCTCACTCTTCTCCCTGAGTGCTGGTTAATGAGATGGCAATTAGGAGTTGCACTCTTTTTTTTCCCTGTAGTTTTAAAAAATATTTTGCCTAAAGAAGCAGATATTACTGTTCTACATGGCATCATGTGCTCACCTGGCACCTCTGGTCTCTCCACATCTGCTGGATTCAGCTTTTCTTACATTTAGCAATGTTCTCTTTTGGCCTCAGGCATTTGGCAGTAAAAAGGAGCTTTCTTCTCAGTAGTTTCTGACTCTGGAAAATATTTGGCACTGTTCAGGATAGTTCTCGGCTCACCTCCATAACAAACTCATTGGCTTCTGGAAAGGAATAAGAATATTGGATCATTTGTCTAGTTCTAGTGAGCATTGGCTTTGTACTAATAAACCCCTTCCAAATGTCTTGAACAATTTGTCAGATAATCCATCAGCTACTGCTCTGAGCTACCTTTAGCTTTAGCCTGAATATAGAAGAATGAAAGATGAAGGAGATTAAATAAATATTCCTGACATCTATTGTCATCAAATGCTTGATAGTAGCACTGGTCTCTGAAAGAGTACATCAGGTATGCATTTGGAAGGTCTATATAAACAAGCTGAATTSATTCCAAGACACAATTTCTTCCAGCTTTGACATTTTGTGGTTTTCTGTCCACTTATCAATGAGCAGCAAAGTTCTCCAAATATTATGGGTGTGCTCAGGACCTGTCCAAACACTGGTGCCCTCCACATTCCTGGACACCTGCATGATTTCCAGAGAAAGAGCACAATTGTTTGATGATAGAAAGGAGTGGTATTAACATAAATACTTCCTCCCTCCTTCCAGTGACTGCCCCTTCAGACTCTACCAGTGCAACAAGGCACCCATGCTGGATTAGAAATCAGTAAATATTTTGGTTTTATTGAAAGCCATCTCTCCCTGGTCTAGTTTACTGAAACTGGATTTACCTGCAAATGTATCTCTGCAAGGATGATGCTAGGGAAGGAGGAGGCACAAAGGAGAGCTTCAACCATGAGCACAACAGCGTTGTTGCTGCCATGMCAGTTCTGTGCAGTGAGTCTGTGGTATTCCCCAAGCTGTGCTGTTCAGCATGGGCTTGCAAATTACAGGAGACAATGAGCAAATCAGCTGAGTGATGCTACTTCTCTGCTGATGAACCAGGTGAAGAAACTGCAAACAAATTCAGGAATATCCTTTCAGTCTTCCAGCTGAACTCATCTTGTCAGGGCACGTGCTGCTGCAGGACCACCCTTTAAGGTCTGGTACATGTGGCAAGTGGCTGGACTCACCACCAAGACAGTCCATTCTGCTGAACTCAGCCATGTAGCACGCTTTCTGTATCAAGAGCTGTTTTGTTTGCACTATAATGTATGCTATGTGGTTGAATGGTCTACAGGTTCAGGCTCAAAAAATCTTTAAATATATGAAACAAAACTTTTGCAAATAGGCTGCGATTTAAAGCTCTGTATAAATAAGTGTAGCTTTATGGAACAATTTTATATACCAAAAATCACAGGCACTTGCTCACTGCTCTWTGGTGGAATGGGGAAAAAAATCAGAAGGATAGAAGTAAAAAAACATAATGARTTACAAACAATTTAATGTGTAAAGCAAATCCGCTCATGCAAGCAAAGCAAAACAAGGAATTCAATTGCCACTTCCAATGGGCAGGCAGGTGTCCAGCAAMCCCCAGCAAAGCAGGGCTCCATCACCTGTAACTGAGGAAGGCAAACATGGTGACTTCAAATGTCTCCCCTGTCTTCCTYCTTCTTCCCCTCTCTTAATACACTGAGCACAGCACCATGTGATCTGGGATATCACTTGTGTTAGCTGGGGGCAGCTGTTCCAGCTGTGTCCTCTCCCAACTCCTAGTGTACCCTCAGCCCTCTCTGATGGGGTGGTATGAGGAGCAGAAAAGGCCCTGACACTGCTCAGCAACAATGAAAACATTCCTGAGTTATCAATACTCTCTCCAGCACAAATCTAGAACATTAACACCATCCCAGCCAAAACCAGCACCAGAGGAAAACCTGACCCRAACACAAAGCACTAATCTTACAGAGTTTTGTGCTGTTAACAGATCAGGCCCTGGTTTGAGGTTCCAACAGTGGCTGAATCTTAAAGTCTTACTTTGCAGCATCTTTTGTAAAGATTGTAACATATATTCTCAAAAGTGACACTTAAAGAAAAAAAGTGTAGATAGAGTGGACACATGAATTCTGGAGAAGTATGATAGCTAGTTTGCTACCAGAGAAGTAGGAGATATAATCAGAGTTTTTGAACATGCAATATAGCCCAAGTACTGACTGACCTGGATAACTATGTTTGTTTTGCACAGYGTGGTTTGGTAGCAGGGGCCAACAGAGGTGGCTTCTGTAAGAAGCTTCTGGAAGCTTCCACTGTGTCTGGCAGAGCCAATCCCTGATGGCTCTGAAGATGCTGTTGGCCAAGGCTGGGCCAATTAGACATTGGCATGGTCTCTGTGATAATGTATTTAAGAAGAAAATCAAAACAAAGTGTGCACAGTTTATTTCTAGCCAAAGAAGAGGAGGAGATGAGACCATGTGAGAGARACAACATGGCAACACCAAGGCCAAGGAGAAGGAGGAGCAGGAGGTGCTCAAGGCACCAGAGCCGAGATTTCTCTGCAGGCCATGGTGAGAGCACGGTGAAGCAGCTGTGCCCCTGCAGCCCATGGGGATCCATGGGGATGCAGAGATCCACCCACAGCCCCTGGGGGTCCATGGGGATGCAGAGATCCACCCACAGCCCGTGGGGGAGGTGCCCACATTGGAGCAGTGGATGCCTGGAGGAGGCTGTGATCCCGTGGGGGACCTGGTGGGGAGAGGTGGCCCTGCTTCCAGGCTGGAGCAGCCTGTCCTTGGGGGACTGCACCCCTTGGAAGAGTCACCCACGCCACAGCAGTTTTGAGAGGGCTGTGTGCCCGGGATAGGGACTCACACTGCAGCAGTTTTGGCAAGACTGTGCTCGTGAGAGTGGACCCACATTGGAGAGGTTCATGGAGAACTGTCTCCCATGGGAGGGACCCCACAGCCTCACAAGGGAAGGACTCTTCTCCCTGAGCAGTTGAAGATCTCTGATGGTGAACTGACCAAATCCCCATGCCCTGTCTCTCTGTGCTGCTGGAGGGAAGGAGGGAGGGGTTGGGGGAAGACAGGTGTATTTTAAGAGCTTATTTTACTTCTCATTATCTTCCCCTGACTCTGTTAGTAAAAAATACACTTTGTGACTTTCAGCTGAGCCTGTTTTGCCCATGGAGTGTTTTTTCCAGGTCCTTAACTCATGAACCCTTCATTAATTTTTTCTTTCCTCCACCCAGCTGTGGCAGGGGAGAGTGAACAAGTGGCTTTCATGGGTACCTGGTGTTTGGCCAGTGTCAAACCATGACAACAACAAATTCTGTTTTAAAATAAAATATTTTCTTCCTTTCACTCAGGCCTGAAAAGCACTATCAACAGAGCTTTTGAAAAAGCACTATTGGGAGCTTGTTAAGCTAGCAATATTCATACTTTTAATATCTGACAAATAAAAGGGTTCAACAAGAATTTTTTTTATGTGTATCTTGTGGTTCCTGGAATGTAAAGAAATGAAGACAGATACAGAAAAAATCTGTTCTCACTTGTGCCCTTAATGTTTTGAATGATACTTGAATAAACAAAAATAGTTAAAAAATTGGAGACCTAGGTAAAATTAATTTCTTCATTAGTAGAAATACTTGTTACTCAATTGCTGAATGAGAACTTCTGAAACACTATCAAGTTTTCAGGGCTCAAGTAACACATATGACAATCTCAATTTAACAAATTTAAAGCTAAATCTCTTGAGTTAGGAAAGTCCAGCCTGTAAAGCAATCCGCTGCTATTAGATAAAATATGAAATGAGAAAATCTGATTGTTAATGGAAAAAAACCCTGTGGCTTATATTTATTCTTGTCTGGTTTTAGTTTGAGACTGCTTACACATTGRTTCTTATACTTCATTTTAACCAAAAAGGCTGATGTTTGTATGCTAGCCTGCATAACAGTAGCAGGTCAGTCAGATAAGAAGCWTGTAAAGCCTGTTATTAAGCAAATATTCTCTTTCATGAGTGATAAAGAGGTTGTTCCCTCCAGTAATAGCATTAAAATTCACTGAGTGAAGCTAGAAGTAAGCACCAAATATCCAGCCAAGCATGACACCTGACACTCATGGCTTCATGGTTTAGTGAAATCATTCAGTAAAGGGAAAATGGAGAAGACTTCTGATCTCTGGGCAGCTGGACAGGATTGGCAGTGCTATGTTACCTGATCACCTGGAAGGTCTTTTCCAATATAAATGATGTTATGATTCTATGATACTCTGCATCATCTGCTTAAAAGATAAACATAACCATTGAAAACTCCACCTTCATCTGCCATTTTAACAACTTGAAGGAAATCTCTCAGCCACTGTCCCTGTCTTTAGAGCACAAAGAACTGAGCCAAAACCAGGGCTTAAGCCAGGCCTTAAACACAGAACACCGAGGCCAAGCAGAAGGATGACTGTGACCACCTCCTGCTTGACTCTGTGAATTACAAAGACATGGTTGACCCCTCAGCCAACACACCTCATCCTGAAGTCCAAGAACTTAGCTCCAAGCAGGTCTGCAATTTCTAGGTGAATTTCTGGGAGCAGACGCCCATCAGGAGACAGTATCCTTGGAGAGATCCACTGCTTCTACAGTGTCTGGTTTTTGCTGGATAAAAGGCTATTCAAGGGTCAGATGCAATGAAGCTGCCTGACAGTTTGTACTCTCTTTTTCAGCCCTGTTTTTCAGGCATGAGCTGCAGGGGCAATGGGCTGATTGTGAGGGCTCAGGGACATGCATGCAAGGCTTGATAAGGCTGGACATGACTGTGGCTGCATAGGGAGCACAGCCACCGTGGGTGGTGCAGGCTGAGAAGAATTGCCCCAGCTGGGCTCATCACAGGCACATCTCTGAGCTTGGGATGTTGGGGAAAGGTGTGTGTTGTGGGGAAGGCCTCCACATGGTCAAACTAGAGAGCAGAAACCTTACCAACATTTGAACCCTTTGCCTATGTATGGGGAAATGCAGCAACCAAAGCTAAAATTGCATAATATATCTGCTGGCAGGAATGAACTGCAAAGTCCAGCAGAAGGAGGAGGGTGTTCTCAAGGGCAGTCTTAGGAAAGACTGCTTCTCAATCAGGGGAGCTGTGAGAAGTCCATGTGAATACTGAGCCCTGGGCTAGCTGAGGGCAGAAGCTTCCATGGCACTGTTTCATGAGAAATGATGAGCTTTGCAGAGTGCTGTGCTTTCCCATCAGCATCAGTTCAGTCTAATGATGATTCAGCTTAGTCAGGTCTCTCTGTATTTGGGAACAGCCCAATGCCAGAATCAGCGCTGCTGCTAAACAAAATAAACCTAATAAAACACAGGCATTGTCTGAATAGATCAGACTTCAGGTCTGCCTATTCCAGACTCCTCTGTCTCAGATTGATGAGACCATTCAAAGACAGTGGTGGAAAATAGCAAGCAGATGTGGATTAAGCTGCCCTGTTCCTCCTCTGCCACTGTATTAAGTCTCACTTTGGCCCATAATAAATATTGGCTTGAGCCCTAAAGTATGAGTTTTAATAGCCCTTCCAAAATATTTTCCACTGATTGTAACTCTGGCTGTTGTTAGTATTTCTTTTAAAAAGTTCAGCTTTTTTTTTTTTTTTAAGGCCAAATGTGATTCTTCTAGGTGATTTCAAAACAAAATTCACTGTGTTCATCCTAGAAGTAATTTGGTTTTCATTTTTCGCAACATTTTGGCAAARTCTCATAAGTGGCTTTGGCACAGGAGCCATAGCTAGTGCACACAAAAATATTTCCACTAAATCAGTTTTGAATCCAAATTATGAATGGTAGATAATAGAAGAAAGTGACAACAAAGCAGAAGGAACACAAGTCTCTTAAAGTCTGTAATGCAGACAGAATTCTAGGTCACTTTTTTTTCCTACTTGATAGAGATAGCCTATAATTTTGTCATTCTACTTTTCCAATTTCTGAGTATTTCAGGGTTTTGCAGAATATTTTAGTTTTCAGTTGGTGGAYAACATAATGTATAGAAAGAAGTATAAAGTGGGTTGGAAAATGCATTTAAAGAAAGCATGATTTTTAGTTGTTCTTTGTAGCTTAGCCCCTCCCTCTGCTCTGTTATTTGAGGTATGTTATTGTCAGGCTTTCCTCAAATATTTTCTGCTTTCTCATGTTTGTAATCTGTGCTTGCAGTAACTTTCTCTTTCTTTCTTTCTTTCTTTCTTTCTTTCTTTCTTTCTTTCTTTCTTTCTTTCTTTCTTTCTTTCTTTCTTTCTTTCTTTCTTTCTTTCTTTCT
>CADDXX010000162.1:731956-785879 GCA_902810485.1 Alauda arvensis | reverse complement strand
CTTTCTTCCTTTCTTCCTTTCTTCCTTTCTTCCTTTCTTCCTGTATTTTCTCTATCCCCACCTCTCCCACCAAAAAATCCATCTATATTCCTACAGTAAATTCATTCCCCCTGATGGTAAATTCACATACAGAATTCTGGGTGGCAGGTTCTGACCAGGGCTGCATACAAATTAGCTAGTAGAAAATTGCATCAAGTTAGGTAAAGAACAAAAGCAAACTGACTTCAAAGGGAATGAACCAAGTGGAATCCATAGTTACTATGCACCAGGGGTTTAAGTGRCCCTGTGTTAACAAAAACAAAAATCACCTACAAAACAAGCAATGATCAAGACCCGCCTTTCTTTCTGTGATACTTAGGAATTGCTTGAACTGCTTTGAGAACAAATTACAATCAAAAAGTAGATCTTTGATATTGTTTGGGTTGCAACCACTGCTAACAGTGCTTTGTTCTTCCTGGTATTCCACAGTAATTTGCTGTGGCTCCCTGACTCACCATGTCTGCACCAGTCTACAGACACAGAGAGAGTCTCAGCTGGCAAATCTGACTTGGCTGGCTATAGATGAAATCTGGCTAGCTTCCCAAAGATTAAGCGCCTGRACATGCTTCCTCTTGCTGTTTTTGGTTTTTTGTTCTTTTTTTTTTTCCCCTTTCCCCTTTCTAGTCAGTCACTGATGTGTGTATATCTAGCAAAGGCACAGTGAACTCACAAACTGTCTAGCATGTTCTCATGCTTGTTCTCCTTGTTTCTTTTTCTTCCTTTCTTATGGGAGGATGCAAAAGAGTTTCAAAACAGAGAGGAGGTTAACAAGGCTTTTAAAGAGTCTATTTTCCCCCTTTTTTTCCTCGTCAATTTTTTTTCTCATCAGCTGATTACATCAAGAAAGATCTTATTAAAACCATGTCTGCTCTCCTTTATTAGATGGCATGTATTAAAATGAATGCTATTGCCACTTTACTTAGGTCTGTCCACTTGTGGGTTTCATTACGGTTTATAAGATTCTTACCTTTTGAAGGCAAAATTACTTTACCTGACTGGAATTCAGAGACAGCCCTTACTTGTGGGCAGGACTTGCAATTTTTCTTTAACCAAAGAAGCCATGCACAGCAGATCTCAAACCTGTATCAGATGACAGGAATGCACCTACTCTTGCATACTGAAAGTTCTGGGAGGGAAGWGAGAGGAGGAAGCAAAAGGGGATAAGAAGACAAGTTATATCCTAAAGTATGGAAAGGACTCTAACAGTGTATGCCTTAGGTCTGAAAAGGCAACCATCCAGCAAGTTTAGACTTGAGCGCCTGAACTATATCACAGTCACTTAATCTTATTTTAGTTTTAGTCTCTCTCCCGTGTGCAGGGTATGAAGCCAAATTGCTAATATGTTAGTCACAGCTTTTATAATATCATTCTAGGGGAACTTTTTTCTCTATCCCTGACTCTTTACTTCCCCCACAAAACCCATTAAAATAGTTGATTGTCCCTGACTTGTCAGGTGCAAAAGAAATGAGTTGCATTGCTCCTGGAGATGAAAGGCACTCCGTTGTTTGATGTGGGGCTCTGGGAGGGGTACCCCACTGTCTACAGAAGGTGCAAACACTGAACACTGTTCCCAAGACAGGTTAAATATCCATTCTGTGTGCAAAAAATAACAGCTTTTTAGACTCCTGCTTGTAGCACGGTGATGTAAGAGAGCATATGTCCACTGCAAAATCCTCTCATAGAAGTATGTAACCACAGGAATATCAAATAATTCCCTCTTTGTCCATTGACTGCCTTTTTCAGCTATCCCAGATGAGTCTGCTAAACCTGGCTTTGGGTAGTTGTTAACGAGTACAGAGTAAGTAGAGAGAAAAGATTAAAGGAAGAATACAATCTGTGTGAAACAGTGGCCCTGACTCTAAAGAAGCAGATGATCTAAGGGAAGGAAGAGCTTCCCTTTAAACAAGAGACTCCTCATGCAATGCAAATGATCCCATATGCAGCTGCCACTGGCAGGCAGCCACCCGTCTACAGAAGAATAAAGTCAAAGCAACAATTCCCCTGAACCCTGAAGCTCAGTGACTTCAAACAAGAGAAAAAGAAAAAGTGACATGTTTTTTTCCACTGAACTCTTTCCATCTCTAAACTGTATTGATGACCTCATCAGCTACAGCTGTCAGCTTGGATCTTAGCTTCTTTCTGTCCAATGGACAGAACATCTGGTACCATCTATGCATTTGTACCTAGGATGGGAAACATGTGGATGATGCTGCCTCAAAAATGTGCAACAACAGTCTTGAAAAACAAACCTTAGCTTTTGCTCACAGTGGTAAGCACATACCAATCCATCAGCTCAGTGGGAACTAAGAAGAGTACATTGACACAGATAATTCAGGAACTCTTGCCTCATTAGGCAAATTTTACTGATAGCTAGCTTGTCAAGTCACAATGATAAGGGGTCTGTCAATTAGTGAGGTAAAACCACCATCTCTACTGGACTTATCTATCCTTCTCTACAGAAGACTCTGGGCTTCTGGTAGTGCATCTAGATATTTTCAAGCAATTGACAAGGTGYTGTTCACCTTAAAAATGTGACTCTTGCCTTTCTTTGGGGGCAAATTTTCAAATACAACAATGTGCTCCAGTTTGCAATGTCTCTTATTCCCCAGGTATGAACTTCCAGATGCTTGGAATGAGCTGGGACTGTAGCACCTCTGGAGCTGCAAACATGGTAGACCTCAGGAGACCTTCTCTCTACTATATAGTAATATTTATTKAAATGTGTCATATTATTCTTTATGACTTCCCAGCCAATCTCTTCAATGCATAAAAACATCATTGGATTCTCACTTAGTTCTATGTGGCTGCCAAATTATGAAGCTTGGTAGCTGCCATCACTGTGATTTTTGTTCACTGATGGGCACCTTCTAGTGTCCATACAGTCTGAAGTCTTGGTGCCAAGTACTTTGCAAATGCATGGAAGGAGGGAGTGGTGCCTCCCCAGAAAACTTACAATGCAATGTCCCAGTTCAGCAAAATGTGTTTTGCTGCGTGCTCACACATGTGTGTTTGTGGTGGRAAGGGGTCTGCTTGGGCGAGGATTACAACCACATCTTAAAGTTTATGGCAAATTCTGGTGCTTTGCTGAACCAAACTTTACTGTGAGACTAGAAAAAGGAACAAGAGAGGGAAAGTGGAAAGACATGTCAAATTTAAAAGCTGCTTGTGTTTTGCATCTTGCTAACATGCAGCTAGAAAGCGCATGTGACATCTACCTGCTAGATGCTTAGATGTGAGAATGGATTTGGTGCCAGGTTTTGAAGAATTGCAGAGATTTAGACAGTTCTGGAAAAACACCCCTTGTGGGAGCAGCTGATAAGCTCACAGCTGGGACAGATACCATAAAGTGGAAGAGTAGAAACTTCTGAAAATACAGAAGTGGATAAAAAAGCCATACAAAGCTATTTAGGAAGTTTAGGAATGAAAAACAATACTGGCTTTTTTTCTCCTTTCATTTGGCACATGTGCTGCCATCTTCCAGAGAAGTTAAGCTTTTGGAAGTCTCATTGCAAATGAGCTTTTAAGTATTATCACATTAGTTAGTGTATTTAGCTATGAATGCCACCCTGCTACCCTGTTCTTGTCTTTTCAAAGATCTGTATTTTGTGCATTTCAGATTAATGAAAAATCAGCACTGAAAATAAGTGAGATAAACAATAAAGTGAAGGCAGAATACCTGAGAACTTTGTGCCTCTTTAATATCCAAAATCTGTCCATTTAAGTGGAGAAAGGGGCCTTCAGTTTGGGAGGGTGGAATTTATTTCAAATGCTGGATGAAGAATGACTGAAAAATGATCACATCAAGATTTGCTCATGGAAGATGTTCTTGTCTATAATTTATCCTGATCATGGACCCTCTTTTTTACCACTGGAAAAAAAGCAGAAACAGGAATGGGCTCAACCCAGAATCTCTACAGCTATCTCTGCTTACCACTGAAACATGAGCACAGGAGTTTCTGGGTTGCATTTTTGCTCACAGCCCTGAATTTGGACATCAACAGACTTCACTGACTTTGTGTTGTCTAAGAAACTAGTTACTGATCTCACCACATAGATCCAAGGCATTAAGGCTGGGAAATGAAGGTAATTCATGGAAGCTGAAGGTCCAGAACCCAAAAATTTAAGTCTCAAATAAATGTATCCTAATCTTACCCATTTTTAGTTACTATAGTTATCAGGAAAAAAAGTTGTTGCCTCACTTAAAAAACAAAACAAAACAAAACAAAACAAAACAAAACAAAACAAAACAAAACAAAACAAAACAAAACAAAACAAAACAAAACAATGCTGAGAGCATAATTATCTGTTTTCCAACTATTTATAAATCATATATATCAAATTTTGAGATGTTGATCAAGATGAGAGATCGCTATGGTATAATGTTCAGGTTGAATTCAGCAGAACAGAACTGACCTTGGAAGTGTTTAAATTAACAGTAATTTCCATAGAAAATTTTCCTGCTTTGTCTAAGATTTCTAGGATTTTCTAGATATATTAGAAACAAGGCTAAGGTTATAGTTGTTACATCTAATTAAGGTGCATGTGTATCTTTTCAGTGTCAGAATTAATACACAAACAGAAATAATCTCTGAGTGTGATCGGTTTGTTATTTACAAATGCAAGTTCCATGATTTTACTGCTAAAACTACTAACACTTGCTATTTGCTCTCACAGCTTTGCCAAATAACTGTCACAGCCTTGTCAAAGAGGAAGAGGGCCAAGAGCTCAGTTAAAATCTTTTTTAGGTGAAAATGGCTAGCTTCTATCAGAATTGTGTGCTTAACATAGAGACTTGTGTTTAAAATGTACAATATGTGAGACATGCTCACATTTATCAAGAATGATAGGAATTATTTCTGTGCTAATATTCATACTTGCCTACAGTACCCCAGTTGAAATTTCATTCTGCTTCTACTATGTCTTTCCACTCACAGCATTGTTGCAAAGAACCTGCTTTCTGGTGTGTCTGTAGATTTCCAGCTATGATTTTAGGTTTAGTATAAGAAACACGTATCATAGAAGCTGTATTTCCTGGGGGGAACAGATGAGATGCAAAAACCACTTGCAGATGTGTCCTCATCACAAACTGACATAGCTGTGAGTGAGTTATTTGTGATCTCAGGTGAGACTGGAAGTGAGAAACCCAGGRGTTTTTTCCTTAGCTGGAAAAGGATGTAGAATTAATTTTATTTTAAAAAATTGAATAGAAAGTTCATATGAGAACCTCAGTCTTATTTCCTCAGCAAGATTTTACTGGACTCTGTCAGGAATTTGTCATATGTTATACCAACCTAATAGAGAAAAATATAGTGCTGATCAACTATATGGGAAATATATGTTCCCAATATCAACCCTGCCAAAAAGAAAGGCCTGCAAAGAGAAGCTAGATAAGTGCATATATAACATAATATATTTCAAGAACTGGGCTTTTGAATTTCAAGAAATCTTTAGAAAAAAAAACGAAAATAAATTATTCTGATTTGCTTAAAAGCTTGAAGTACTGTTCTTTCCTCAAGGTGTATTATGCTCTCGTGATATGGACAATATCTTGAAACAAAACTATTTATCTCATGTGAACTTGTGAGCCAAGCCCACAATTTTAGTGCTGACTTGTGCACTAGATTGTGCTGTAGTCTTCACTGAAGTGTATTTTTTTCACAGCAAAACAGAGTCTAGTATGCAATGTAATGTAATGTAGTCTCACACAAAATCCCTAAATCACAAGATAACAAATAACATTTTATTTCTGAAAATATCTTTGAGTTGCTATCTGGCTATTATTCACTGCAATGTTTCTTAAAAGGGTTTTCTAAAATTTATTCTACTGTTTATCAGGAAGCACCAGTACACATCCTTCTGCAAGATACTTGATTGTTTTGTGTTACCAGTATTGGCTCTTTCAATGGAGATGCTCAGCTGGCTTGGGAGACAGAGGATGGTATCCCACTGCCTTTGGACACTGCAGCCTACACTGCCTCTCTGCACCAGCACTGTCGAGTGTATGCCCTGCTGGGAGATTGGTTGTATGATGATTCTTCTAGAGCAGCAAAAGTCTATTCCAACCCTTCTCTCTCTGGCCTCATGACCTTGTTACAACCACTGTAGAACTTATAAGGCACACAAGTTCCGAAAGCAAGGGTGAGGGAAACTGTCTAATGTGTGGTGCCCCTCTGTGTGTGATCTCTGAATGGTATCATTAGGCCAAGGAAAGGTTTTGATCAATACCATGTACCAAAAGTGAAAGGATTGGATTTTGCGCAAGTTTTTCTGAACTAAATGCCTGCTACCCCACACTCTGGCCACCACTTTACGATTCAAGAGAGGTSGCTCTGGGAGTTCCCCTTGGTCTTGCTTCTCCAGTGTGTTATCATAGAATCAAAGAAAATCTTGAGTTGGAAGGGAATTTCAAAATAATCTAGTTCYGAACCCCATTCTGTGARCAGGGACACCTTCCATTAGACCAGAGTGCATCCAGCCTGGCCTGGAACACTGCCACAGATGTGCCATCCACAGCTTCTCTGGGAAACCTGCTCCAGAGTCTCACCACGCTCACAGTAAAGAATTTCTTCCCAATATGTGATCTAAACTTATCCTCTTGGAGTTTGAAGCCATGCACCCTTGTCCTGTCACTGCATGCTCTTGTAAATGGTCTCTCTCCATCTTTCTTGTAGGTTTTCTTTAGGTGCTGAAAGGCTGCAATTAAGTCACCCTGAGGTCTTTTCCAGGCTGCACAATCCCAAGTCTCTCCTTATAAGGGAGGTGCTCTGATAATATTCCTGCGTGTGGATGAGACAAATTCTGAGAAATTATTCTGATATCCTTTGAGTGGGGTAATCCCACTAGAAAATTGGAATTGAAGCAGTGTGAGATGATGTGCATATAGTTCTGACTAGTGACAGACACATAACTTAATTTCATTCCCTGCATGAGATCTGGTGCTGGACATACTGTGCAGCTGTGAGACATCAGATCTCACAGGAAGTTGTGTGGCTGTGAAATGAAGTCACCTGTATCACTGCTGCGCAGCCAGGGCTATGATTAGGCTGTAATTCTCCCCAAAGAGTTTCACAGTTCTCTTTTTGCAACCATCACTAATTCAAAACCTTTGCTCTTCTGACTTTAACCTTCTCTAGACCCACAGAGACTCCACTGAGTAGGACATTATTATTTGACAGCTGAGACTTTCTCCTTTTCTTGGTCAATCAGTYCTTCTTGGGGCACAAATTTAGGGGTGAACTGAGTAGAGGCACTTACACTGAAAAATGAAGAGGAGTTTTTAAGAGTATGCCACTTGCATGAAAAGCTGAATTGTGTAGCAGCTTTACTTGGAAAGATAAAAGAGGATTTAGCTTTAGATGTGAAGGAGAATATGTAGTATTCAAACTCTAGCATTGTGGTCAAGCTCATTGTTAGCTATCCAAAGGAAGTACCATTTATGGTAAATGTAAATCCTTTAAAATCTTCTCTTTTGATGAGATCTTTCAAAATGGATAGGTCTAACAATCTGTAAGATTCATAATGTCAAATTAATTTCATGGTAGAGATAGATCTAACATTGCTTTTGAAGGCTTCCCTATAAGACAACACTATTGAACAGTTTTGAAGTTCTCATGGGAGGGCACTGACTTTTGTATTTTTATATTTTTTTTCACTGAAAGTGCTATTTTTTCAAACGTTTTTTCCCTTGGATTATTTTCCCTTGGATTGCTATGACTGATTAGCCTTGTTGCCAAGATTCAGATCCCGAAACTGCTGACTTACTTCATTACAATAGATGACATCTTCATTGTTGGTATGGGAGTTTTGGCCTTCACATAATAAACAGTCTGAGAGTACAGAGATTATTTTGAAAAGGATAAGCAAGTCCCAAATAACAATGCTATTTTAGAAAAAGAATTAAAAAGGATAAAATATTCAGATTTTCCTCTCTCATCAGATCTGTCAAGTATTCCTGAATCTTTGAAGGTTTATCAGTTATTTTTGGACCCACATATTTTCTTTTCTACTCTCTCTCTGTCTGAGATCTCTTTCTTGTTTGTTTAAGTAGCTGAGGACTATAAATGTCAGAAAAAGACAAAAAAGATAGGACTGATACATCAGCTGGAGTTTCTTGTCTTCTAAAAGCACTCCCACTGTGTAATTATTGACAACTTGAAAAATGTGACTGAAAAGAATTTTTTTTCTTTTTAATTATTATGCTTTTGAATTTTTGTCCAGCAAGTCCATATGAAACTGTACATCACAGTATCAATTCCATGATACAGTGMTCAAAATTCTGAATGTAGGTTACTGCTGATTCTTTTGATGATTCTGCATTTTCTGTTAAAAATGTGTAAGCAAACATCTCTACTTGCTGTTATTAATGAAATAGTAAATCTCTGGRCATTTTTGCTTCTCTGTGTAGTAGAAGTTTTCCTTAGAACTCAAAGATTTGGTTCATCCTCTGCAATATGCAGGTAGAAAGTATAAAATGTGTAAGGGAGTAGGAAATCTGCAGTGCCAACAGTGTCAGTGTGCCAAGCCCCCATGTCACAAACAGCTTGCAATATGACATCACTGCTCTGGCCAGATCTCTGCTGTGTGTTAGCACAGTTAAACTGCTGTTATCACCCAGGAAAGCTTCTTGTTTTTCTTCATGAGCAGATCAAATGATTGTTAGAGTCTGATCTCTTACTATTTATTTTGAATGCCATCTAGGATATAATTGAGTAACTTCATGCATTTGAACAGGTAGCAATTAGTGGTCCTTTTTTCTGTTGTTAAAACAGGCATTAGGACAAAACAGTCCTAATCCAGCTGTTAGTGCTCTCTGCAGCAGGTTTGAAGATAGCAGCATGTTTACTGAAGTGAAGGATTAACAATATTTCCACAGCATGGTTCACTGCAAATGGTGCCTAAATTCAAATATCTGCTGGTAAGAAGCTCCTGTTACTCAATGCAATAGTCCAGACTCAAGGATTAAATCCAGACTCAGTGACAGGTTGTTTGTAATATAATTTCCCAAAGAGGAAAATAGTTGCCCTGGTATGGTAAGCACAGGTATTTGCAGTGGCATGAATCTGGACATTTGTCTGTTCTTGAAACATCACCTGATCTTACCTTCCGGTACCACTGAACAAATCAACTGATTTTCATGTACAGACCAAGAGATGGTTTATTGCTCTGTTAAGAAAGAGAGGCCTTCCTTCAATACCATGAATCTTCATGATTCTGGCATGGGACTGCAGAGGGACATGAGCTGTTTAACCAGATCTTGGAAAGACTTYTCTGCCCAGGGCAAGCCACACAAGTGAACTTGTGCTGTCAGATTTGTACAACTATATGTGAGAAAGTTGCATCCAGGTTATGGCTTGTGATTGTTTGCCTCTTTAAACTCTTTCCAAGTGCTGGGAGTCAAACAGTCTCAAGTGATGCTGGGAGCCTTCTGATGAGCTCACTGGAAGGAGAATGAGGTTAACTGGAATCCAAATCACCTATGTAATCATATTCAAAGCAGGGTGAAGCCTCATCCAGGTTCTCTAAATCACTATATTCCAAGTAATGGACAAATGTGGAAAGAGAATTTATGTTGTACAAACCATAATTGCCTAGGCTTAACAGAGAAGTTTATCCACAATAAATATTGTTCATATCTCACTATGTTAATGTAATTCTGTTACCAAAATCCAGTTACCAAATGTCACCAATAATGTGCTGAAATTTTTGCCTGGGTATTTGCCATAAGAAAAGATTTTTTCAATGATACATACACATACATGGATTTCTTAAAAGTATTTGACATATTTTTAAGGTTTCAGTGCAGCAGAAATTTCAGCTGGATATAAAAGCGTTCTGACTGTTTTAGTATGCAAAGGAAACATTCAGAGAGTGGACAAAAGAGGAGAAAGACATTCTCATGYCTTTCTGMCAATAATAAGCATAAGTCTACAGAWTCATTGGAAAAACTAGAGAWGAAAACAGAAATAGCTTTGGTACTCAGGGACTATAGAAAGCAATGAAGAGATCAGAGAAAGGTACAGAAGCCCAGTTTTTGAAAACACCTGGTGATGATAGAGCCAAAAAAAATTAGTTACTTTTATGGAAAATACTGACAACGGACTGAGATGACTATGTTTTTTGCAACTCTACCCAGAAGTTTTATGCTGTAGTCCTATTCCAGATATCATGCTGAAGATAAAGGCAATAAGATTCTTCCCTCTGTCAAAAATAATCAGGAAAAAACATTGCCTTTCCATGCRATGGAATATTATAGAGACAAARATTTCCATGTTGTCAGCTRTATCAGTTTTATTCTCTGAATGGACTTCCTGTAAAGGACACAGGGTGTACCTCATGCAAATCTAGAAGACAGMATGCCTTGGGGATATCCTTGTGAGGATTTGAGAATTTAACATGCCATTGGTCACTGGACAGGACCTCACATTAAAAATGAATTTTCTGCAGGTTGATTTGAGGTGTTCTAGAACATGTTTTCAGGAGGCAATTTTCAATTCTCTGACCTCTTGATCTAYGTGTATATACAATTAGGGTGATTATATAGTGAGCTTTATCAAGCATTGTCAATAACATTTGTTGTTTTTCTTCCAATTCCTATTCAGATGAAAATGGAATAAGTGAATTTTCCAAAGAAGAGTTTGTGTCTTCTAGGCAGGATGCTTTTTAGGTGTCTATGCTGGGACTTCTGTAAGCAACAAAACTGGACTTTTGAGGCAGTAGGACCAATTCACACAAAGTCTCCTCAAAGAYTTCCACTGCCATAAATGAAGGATTGGATTAGAGGACAAGGAGGTAAAGGCAATGAAATGATGATGGAGAAACCTTTGTTRCATTTACCATGAAAAGAAATGAACCTGATACAGAGAATATAGGATCTAGGGAATCCTAACCCTATGCTCCATGCTTTTGATTGAATAATTTGTCTTTCCCTTCTTTTATATACCCATGAGAACCAGAAACTCTCATATGAGAGAAAAAAACACTAAGAACTAAATAACTTCAAGGTTTCTAGAAAGTAGTAACACAATAATCTTAATATGCTTTATATAGGGACTCTGAATAACTAGAAATATTTTATAGTTTGAACTGTGCCAGAGGYACTGCCTTTTACTGATTTACAGACAGGTGTTACATTATAGCWGGTGTCAGCAGTTTGAGGACTGAGTCCTTTAGCTTACTAATGTCATACTGAAGATCTCTTATTTTCCAGAATTCTTATATTTCATATTTCCTCTTGCAAATACAGCTTTTTCTGTCTACATCTTTCCTATTGTGTTATTTGAGGGCCAAATATCCCTTGCATTAGCTAAGTGTAGGTAGTCTCATTTGGTGGAAAACCAAAGATATGTAGAAGAGCATTCAGATAATGAGACTAACAATGAATGAACATAACAAGATACTTTGTGTTTCTCTTCTTACTTTTTTTGATAACCACAGCAATCTGAGTATCTTTGTCTTTTCTTGACCTAAATTGTCAAAAGGTGTTACAATACAACTAAAGCACCCACTTTTAGAATGCYTGTTTGTACTCAGCTAGAAACAAGATTATGAAGGTTTCCTTTTTGTACAAACTACGAATGAATAGTCTTTTGATATTTCTCCTTTCTTTTTACCAACTTTGTGGTGGTTTCATCAAGTTATTTACTGACTATACCAACAACTATGTTTTTGAAATGTTTCCTGAAATGAACAGCTTCAGTCTAATAATAATTTCATTTTCAATATGAAAATGTTTGCCGACATTCCTTAGGAGTAGGGAGTTTTCTGTGTCCTAAAGTGGAATCCAGAAAGTACAAGGGAAGTGTTTTTCTATTTCTTTAGRTAAATTTTTATCCTCCAGATTTTTTTATTTGTCAGATTTGGTAGGTAGTTGACAGATTTGCTGAAGTTTCTAAGACCTAAATAGCCTTTGAAAGGAATGGGTTATRTTCATAAGATGTATTAGGTCAGATAGAACAGCAGCAGATGTTGTTGTTTTAATCCCTGAATATTTAAACCTCCCGAGTTCTAGTTCCTGTAATAAATATCCTTACTGAGCAAAACTGCAATTTACAAGAGTCTGGATTTTTCTGTTTCTACTTTTTGAAGCTCGTGTAGATGGCTAGCGAAATTAGTGAAAATCTGCTCCTCACATTCTGAAGGTACAACTGAAATASTCACAGAATCACAGAATCACAGAATCACTATATCATAGAATTTGGTGAGTTGGAAGTGGCCCATCAGGATCATCAAAGTCCAACTCCTGCCTCAGCACAGGACAGCTCCAAAAATCTCACCAGGTACCTGAGAGCATTGTCCAAATGTTTCCTGAACTCTCTCAGGCTGGTGCTGTGACCACTTCCTTGGGGAGCTGTTCCAGTGCCCACCCACCCTCTGGGGAAAGAACATTTTCCTGATATCCATCCTAAACCTCCMTGACTCAGTTTCATGCCATTCCCTCAGGTGCTGTCRCTAGTCATGAAAGTTAAGAGATCAATGTCTGCCCCTCCTCAGCCCCTCAGGAGGAAGCTGTAACTGCAGTGGGGTCTCCCCTCAATCTCCTCCAGGTCGAACAGACCAAATGACCTAATCTGCTCCTCATACATCTTCCCCTCAAAGGCCCTTCACCATCYTCATTGCYSTYCTTTRGAYRYTCTCTAACAGTTCCATGTCYTTCTCATATTGTGGCACCCAAACCAGCCCCAGCACWGGAGGTGAGGCTGCCCCAGCTCAGAGCMGAGCAGGACAATCCCCTCCCTTGCCYAGCTGGCCATGACAGCATGGGCYTGATGCACCCCAGGACAGGGTTGGCCCTCCTGGCTGCCAGGGCACTGCTGGCTCATGTTCAACTCACCACTGACCAGGAGCCCCGGGCCCAGCATCTCATTCCCCAGTCTGTCCATACATCCAGGGTTGCCCCAATCCAGGTGCAGAATCTGGCACTTTCCCCTGTTAAACTTCAYACAGCTGGTGATTGCCCCTTCTCTAATTTGTTGAGATGTCTCCTAAGGGCCTCCCTGCCCTTCCTGCCAGCTCCTCCCAATTTAGTGTTGCCAGCAAACTTACTTATTATTCCTTTGAGTCCTATATCCGATTCATTTATGAAGATGTTGAAGAGAACACCAAGGATGGAGCCCTTTGGAATCCCACTGGTGACTGTACACCAGCCAGATGTCACCCCATTTCTGTCTTATCGTTCTGTCTTCTTTGACCCTTCTTTAATTGTTTTGTGTTTCTTTTAGAGACATATTCTAGCAGCTGAATTGTTATCTTTTTTGGTGTGTGCTGGCAAGCTGCCAAAGAAAACAGGTGCAGGTGCAAAGCAATTGCATCACCAGGCTCCAGATGAGGATGTACCTGAATTGAAGGTGGAGTCAGGCAATTTAACGTTATCTTAACTGTGTTGAGATATATCAACCCCTGCTCGACCAGGTGAGGGAATACCCATTGCAGAATATTATTTGGTCATGCTTTTCATGTCTGTCTCTGCTAATTCCAGTGGAGAGCTGAGCCTCATACAGCAGTTTCTCCCTCCTCTGCCATCTAATGGGGAAGAGAAATGGAAAAGTATAAGTGGGAAAGCTCATGGATTGAGAAAAAGTAGTCTAATAGATACAGCAAGAGCTGCATGTGTAAGCAAAGCAAAATAGAGAATTCTTTCACTAGTTTCTGTAGGTATGCAGGTGTTCAGCCATCCCAAAGAAAGCAAAAGAACAAACCAAATTAAATGATTCCCCATACAAATACAAAAGGAGATTTATTTCTTGTGTGCACCATTAGTTTCATTGGGGATTTGTAAAATACATCAGTTGGTTATTTCAGAGCAGCCGTTCTCAYAACAAGAAACCATAACAAATACCCAAAATTATTACATGTGGTGAGTAAATGGCATTGCATTTCTCACAAACACCCACTAAACCAGCAGTAATTTATTGTTCAGGCAGACATACTGAATCTTACTAGAGGCAGCTAACTTAGCTCTTTGTTGGTGTGCTGCCTGTCATTATTATGAATTGGCATTTCTTGCTAGTATGTGATTTTTTGTTTTTATAGGTGTGTGCATATATATTTCTGTTTGCTAGAGAGGTCCATGGTAATATTCCATTACTGAAATGGAAAATGTGAATAATCTGATTTGAATGACTCTGTGCAGCCTGTGTTGTATCAGCAAGGCCTTTGCATGTTAAGGCTTTCAGTCTAAACAACATAGCATCATATTCAGACTAAACACCATGGCAAGGCAAAGCTTTGTAGGAAACCATCATGACAGACTGCTTGTCAGGAGTGTCTGTCCCTCCACAGTGGAATTAGAGATCTATCTGCCTCTGCATGTTGATGGTTTTGCAGGAATCACAGAGATGTGGTGGGATAGTCCACATGACAGGATCATTGCCATGGATGAATACAGGCTTTTTGAGGGACAAGCCAGAAAGATGATGGTAAGGGGTTTGTTTAAGCCCCTTCTGTGAGAGAGCAGTGGGAAAGAATGGAGGTCTGCCTTGGCAGATGGGCAGCACGTGGGCAGTGAGCCAGTTGAGAGCTTGTGATTGAAGGTTGGTGAGCACACCAGCACATGAGCTGTGCTGTGATSGGTATCTGCTGCAGATCACCTAATCAGGAAGTGTAAGTAGACGAAGCCTTCAGAAACACCTGCAAGAAGCCTCACACTTACAGGTCCTGGTCCTCATGGAGGACTTCAGCCACCCTGGTAACTGCTGGAGAGACAGCACAACAGGACACAAACAATCCATGAAGTCTCTGGAATTCACTGATGATAAGTTTCTGACAGTGATCAAACAGTGATGAAGTAACAGCCTTTRCCTGTCAGCAGACAAGAAAGAACCCTATGTATTCTTCTACATCAATATCATAATCATTGCTATTCTGCCTGGTGTGCTGACTCTTGTGGACATTTGTATCCCTGGAGCATCAAGGTTTAACCTGAGAATCCATTTCTTGTCATGGTGACTCCAAGTGCCACAGAACAAAATAATTTTCTTACAGTCTTTACACCTACATTTTCTTCCTTCCACACCCAGAGCAGATTTGTCTCATTACTGAGGGGGCCGTGATATTGGCTTTTTAGGTAGCTGGAGTTCTCAACTGCCMATGATGAATCCCCTGCTGAGATGAAGACTTGTGTTGTCTCAGATCTGACAGCAGTGGAGTGAGATGTCACTTTTGTTGTTCCAGAAGTTAGCAGAAAAGAGAAATAGTTGTGCAGAAAGCCATTGGAATTTCTGCTCACTGGGCTTCATTTTGCTTCCTCTGTAATTACATAGTAACAGAGATTTAAAAATGCTTTAGTCAAAACATGAGAAGCGTTCCTTTTCAATTCAAATCCAGTCATTGCAACCATTGCTTTTCTCCCAATTACCTGCATGCTTAAATTCACCTCTGTTTATTTTCTATTTAGGAAATGCCACAGATGTTACTGGAAAACAGTTTCAACCTGACTTATTAACAGCCCACAAGCTTCTCAATAGCTCACAAGCCAACTCACACAATAGGACTGTCATAATGGAAAGGTGATTTCTGCCTTACGTTGCTTGTATAAACAAAGGTACAATTGATTATTCCAATTTCCTTTATGATGCTYCACTGGGCATTATGTGAAACAGATACAGAATATGCAGAATGACTGTTAATTTTTCTTTATTTAGAAATCCTGGATTTCCAGCTATTTACATGCTGTTCTCTACTGCTTATCTGAGTTTCAAGGTTAAGTATCTGTCTCCCATTGTATCCTGCATTGTAAACTGAGTAACACGTCAGGTGTGTCCCCTGTGCCTCATTAAAATGAGAATACTGAATTAAAATGCTCAGTAAAGACATTATTTGGCTTTGCTRGTACACTTCATATAATTCCTGTTGGGCCCTGTGTGGAAGTGAAAACTACACTCTCTGAGATCTCCAACCTGCTGAYACACTGGCTGTTTGGGGCACCATCCTGATATAATACTTAGGATTTCTGTTCTGCATAATAAAATATACAAAAAAATTACTGAAAAWTTGAATTCCTTTGGGAACTGGATGCGTTTATTCTCTGAAGCTGCTTGTAGGAAGTAGATTTGGCAGCATATCTATTGTGTTCAGTGTTTGATGAAATTTGTATCTAGAAGGAAAAYCAAAGTGTTCCTCACCCACTTTGTTTGGGTCCTGTCCTATGGCGAGGGGGAGTGATGCAGATGGCAGTACTGAAGCATTGTCCAGGTTTGGAAAAGGTCTGTGGAAGGTTTGCATTAGTTCAGCATGTTCTATGGAAAAATGGATTCAGGTTGCTTGTGTCTGATGCCAGTGCTGCATGTAAAGCTTTGAGAAGCTGTTGGCTGGCTACAAACAGGGCTTTGGCCCAGGGGCCTCTGCTTTTCTGAGGTGACTCATCTCCCTCATCTCCCTTCAGCACAGGCAAAAGTAATAATAATGAGATTGAAGTACACAATAAAGAGGATTTCCTTCCTCAGCACTTTCCAAATGCCTGCATTTCTCYTGGTAGATAATAGTGTGACTTCCAAGCATAGGCCCAGGCATAATTTTGCACTTACTTCTCCTTTTGATATCACAATTAGTTTTGGCTAATGTGCATTAGGCTGGAGACAACAATAGCATTAATAGATTTATTATTTTTTAATTTGAGCTTGTTATGGGTCTCTTGCTTGGACAAAAAAGCTCTTTGGAATCTCCATGGTGGTCATACTACCAGCCTCTGGAATATACAGTCCAGTCCCTGCTTGTCTCCCTCAAATGCAGTTCTGCACAAGACCCTGCAAATTATCCCCTGGGACTCAAGGTCCCCAGTAAGTGAGGGAGTGGAGTAGTCTGCCTCTGGCACATATGAGACTCCAGTTTTGTGTCTCCCAGTTTCCACTGGGCAAAAAATCAAAACAGCAGCAGGAAAAAGTGCCTCTTCTTGGCCTGGATTTTTATTGCCCTCTCTGAGGGGTAGTGGTATGTAACTTAAAGACACAGGGAGTAGTGTTGTTCTTTAGAAGATCTTTAGGAACCCATTAGTCACTTGCATGACAGGATAAAAAGTTTTCTGTCACTTGGGTGGGGAAGGGTCTTATTGGTTTCAGAAAGAGAAAATTTTCCATTCACTGAAATGTTATACTTCTATTATTGCTTGGGTTTTGCCTCATTTATTTGCTTTGGAACATTTTTCAGCTGGGACAGTTAATGAATATGAAAGAGACTGTATCTGTGTTGATTCAACTGGTCTCTTATATAAAGTCYCCAAGTCAGCTTTAGTAGCTGAAAATGCAGCTGTTTCTCTTCAAATAGGAATGGTATCATAGCTGATAAGTCAAATTAAGCCTGAACAAGCAACCCTAGACTACATCTTAACTAGTTTAAGAATCAGTTTTAGAGATTTATAATACCATAGAGAGTACTGTTCTGTACTATCTCCATGTGCCATGATTGAAACATTTACCAGCTACTTACTGTTAATACATAGACACAGAAAATCTCAGTCCATGAAGCACAGTATATGCAACTGCACAGAGATCTCATCAGTACCATGGGGCCTCCACAGTGAGATGAAAAAAATTCTGAATAAACTGGTTTTGCATGTATATGACTCTGTGCTCTGGCATTCATCCAGTGTGGTGACTTCGAGATTTTTTTAATATAGTAATTTCCATTATGAAATCAGTAATGTGACAGGGGACAAGGTCAATTACAGATAAACAGAATCTGCCACTGTTTATTATGGTCAGTAGAACTGGTCAGCTTCTCAGTCACTTCCATTCTGCTGCTCATATCAGGAAGAGTGTCAGGTGAGCTCTTCTACACTTGGCAGACTACTTTTCTGCTTATAAGCACAAGAAAACCATGCATTTAATACATGGATTGAAATTTAGGGAGTTTTAAGCTTCAATTGTATGAAGTAGATGACTATACAAAGAGACATACATCTATCTACAGGGCAGCATAGTTACGCTGCAAAACCATGTGTTGTCTCAAGAAAATGAAGGACTCTCCACAACAGAAATTTTACATGAGTCCATTCACTGGCCTGCATGGCAGAGTAGCAGAAGCAGCTGCTTCTACAGCCTCTCTGGAAAGGATTGGCTTACTGGTGAGCTGGCTCAGGAGGAATGTCAAATACACACAGACTCTTTCCATCACAGGGAAAACCCATCTGGAAATTTTGGAACACAATTCTTTGCATGGCAATGTGTTTAGAGAAAGGAAATAACTGCTCCTCACCTTGTTGTCTCCTTACCTTTCACAAGTGATCTTCAACATTTCTAAAAAATTATTTAAAGAACTATTTCCCTCGAATGAAGGGAAAGGTTTTATCTTTTTGTGGTCACATTAATTGTATGTTTTTGTCTATTACTTGATAGACTGGATAACCATAACTTTTAAAAAATAGTTTCTGTAAGTATTAAAAAAATTCCTATTCATCATTTTTATAATGTTGGGTACAAATGCACACTTCCATTTTCACATTGCTTTCCCAATACTTTCTACAACTAGAAAACATTGCCTCATTGACATGTGTTCCCTATTATGCCTTTTTGCAGTTACTTACTGTAATCCTGTAAGTTATTCAAGATTTTAAGGGTTTTCAATTTCTCAGGGGCACAATAGGCAACACTCCTCTGCCCCCTCTCCACACCAACAGCTTATGATACATAGGTGACATAAAGATTGCTCACAGAGGACATCTATGTACTCCTGAGTGGAGCACAGCTCAGCAGGGCTCTAAGGGAGCTGGTGCAGTCATGTGCAGCAGAGATGTTTGTCTGGGTCTTAAGAGAATGGAAATTGAATTATTATGGGGTTTTGCCTGATGTGTTTAAGCCTTCCATGGACACCGGACAGTGTGTGTTCRAAACTGCATGTATGTGGTACATGGTAAGTCACTGTGAAAGCACATATATGAAAAATCAATGTCTTGTTTTGTGACTGAGAAAGAAACCACACTGAAGAAAACTCTGGTTATTATGTAGGAGATGGACAAGATAGACTGATAAACCTGTTCTGTGAGCATTTTTAACATTCGGTTCCATCAGCAGGTTGCTCAAATACCTGAGTAAGTAGTTGCAAGCTTTTTACCATTTCAGTTCAGTACAGTCAAATCCATTGATCCGTGTTGGTCTTACGTTGTTTCCCAGCACTATCTGTGTCAAAAAGTTGCCCTGGCACTTGCTTTGCAGATTCTTCTCAGGCCCCAAGACAGACATTTTTTCAGCAGCTGGTGACATCCCCTGATTATAGAAGGAGCTGCAGGACACTGTGTAAGCCTAGGCATTAGCTGTTTTGTCTCTCCAGGAGTCTGTTTGTGCCATGGTCTTTCCCCTGGAAAATTTATGGTGATGTTGCTTAACCACAGACCTAGTGGCCTGGGAATACTTAATAGGAGAGGTGGGAGCTGACTAACAGTAATACTACTCACGGGCATAATCAGTTGCTTCTCCATAAATGAGGAGCACAGAGAAACAAAAAGCTTTATTAATATGCAGAGATAGATCAATTTTATGAGGGAGATGTTCAAGAAAACCTGAATGCTAATATAAATAGCCCCAACCAGGATCTTYTCTCCAACAAAATTGACCCTGCCCTACATATTGTCATAAAGGCTGAGCTTTTCCATGCCCCTTCTCCTTCATATAAGTATTTCAGCTGAGGACATAGCTCCAGAATATTTCTGTTGAGATTATGTATTTATAAACATAATGCTCTTAACTCTGCAATCAGCTGTAAAAACTAACACCATGCTGCTCTCAAACCAAATAACTGCATCAATTTACATAAAGGAATAAAGAACAAATGACACTCCAGGGGCATGCAAATACCTTATATGATGCAAGACAGTCAACTGAGGAATTTCAGCCCAGCATGGAGCAGACATGGCAATTGTACCTAGCTTGTCCTTTTGCATTGTAATTCTTCTCTTACTTCTTCATCTATTGTAATGAGGAAAATAAAACGAAAGAAGCTGGCAGCTTGATCTGGAGTAAAAGCATACTTGTCACATTATGCTGTAACTAATTGACTATTAATAGGCAATAATACAAGCATGGCTTAATACAAGTGATGTCTGGTCATTGTTATGAAACTGCCGTGGGCTTCTTGACTTCATGGCTTATGTTAACTTAATGGCCTGTGAAGATCTGTACTATTCATCCCTAAACATTTTAAGCCATTCCTCAGTGGTTTGCTAATTCTACTGAAGTTCAGTTTGAGTTTCTTTCTGCTATTGTTTAGTGCAAGTCCACAACATTCCCACTCTAATCCTATATTTTTAGCAACACTTCAGAAAATAACTGATCATTAACTTGGTTAATTAATTTTAATACGTACATACATTTTCAGAATAACTTTCGAAGTTGCCCATCAACAGAAATGGGCCTGCAGCATTCCTCTGTCCTAGAGCACACTTGGACTGTTCACAGGCACTGAAGATTCCCAGACTTATTTATATGGGGTTCTTTAAATTGTCAGGCACTAGAGAAAAATGAGATGGGCTGTTCCTTCACAAGCTGCTTATAACAGTGCAAATATGTGAATTTTAGAGATCCTGTAGTGCAAGTTCTAATASGTGTGCTGCTCTTTGTTTTAGCTCCATGTTGAAAACCTAGTTAACAGCCAATAAAAGGTGCTTGAGGTGCACTTGCTGCTAAAAAATATTAAGTGACATGCAAGTGATTGTAATGGTCCTTTTATTCTCTTAATTATATTTACTGATTTCAACTGGCCATCCTGTCTTCCTTTCTCTGTAAATCTATGCCCTCTGACCGTCCACATACCTCTCTGATTGCCAGGACAGGAGCAATGAAGAGAAAAGCCTCCTGGTACATGAGATAAAATAACCATCAAAGTGATGAGGTGTGTTTTTTTTAATGATATATACGAGGAAAGATTAAACAAAAGTAGTTTTATTTCCAGTCCTGGTGCCTGTTTTTAAAAACAAATCATCTTACTTAGAGGAAGGCATTTACCTTACCTCAGTCTTCATTAACTCCCCTGTTTTTTATAGATCTACCAAATAACTTCCTTTTTCATACTTGTTGGTAGTTGTTGTGATAAGTGAATATTTTGATCTGAGTAAACTCCTTTTTTTATTCTTAGTAAACAGATTGCTACAGAAACACAATTTTTACTTTTCTACAGAATTAACTAAACATTGCCTATGAATCACATGGAGGTACATTAAAACAAATGTAAGGACACATGCTGAAAATTCTTTCCAAACCTTGCTTCATGCAGTTATATTAGAAAACATTGCTTTCCATTAGTCATACTCAAATTCTGAATAGAGCTTCTCAGCTCTGAAGAAGGAAAAATGCTTCTTTTTATAGCAGTGTGCAAGGAAGTGAGGGAGGTGGAGAATAAGATGTGGAAGCTGTAACAGAAATACGAAATTAAAGACCTGAGAAAAGAAGAAATGGAATGAAAAATGATCTGTTCCTAATTTGTGTCAATTGGCAAGTAACAACCATGAAAGTTATTTTGGGGATGGGTATTTCTTCTCTAAGTCAAGTAACTGGAGTCAATCCAGCATGATTTTCCTATATCCTAAATTCTGAAAACATGTTGTACCTTGCAGGCAGGAACACCAAGAAAGTTTTCTCCCTTTTCTTTTTTCTCCTCCCTTAAGCGCCACTTTAATTAGTAGAAGGACAACTTACATTAAAAAAAAAAAAAGTATCTGTTTTGTAGCTGCCTTGAAAAGCTATTTGTGAATGGGAGGAAAACATGGGACACAGAACAACTCAAAATATTGGAGCTCATTCTGCTGGTGCAACATGAATAAATGACATCAGTGTCCTGAATCTAATCATGAGTGTCCATATTTTTATGGTTGATCTTTCTTGAATAAAGCCAATATGATTTGCAAGTAAAGGCAGACCTAGGTATTAGCCTAGATCAGTCAAAGCCTATTCCCACCTACTGAATGAAAGTGGGACAATTTCATCCTTTAAATGAAAGGGAATATTTTGTTACACTTTCAACTTCATGAACCTTTTAAAGTGAAGTATCCAACAAATCTTCAGTATGAAAATGCTGTTACATATTATCAGGTAAATCTTTAGCTCATCTATGAAATGGAAAGTAATGATGGAAAATCTTTAATGAAAATAATTTGAAGAGAGGTAGTTATCATCTTGATGTATTTTGGTGCAGAAAAGCACAGCTTTGCTTGATGTTATTTCATTGAAAAGAACAGCAGCATGGTACATATCTACCTGCCACGTTGTTAAAATGTAAATAGTATAAAATCTGAAATAAATTTTAAAGGATAAACAGATAATTCCACTTCACCATTTTCTGGCTATCAAAACAAGTGATACGAATACTTTGGGGCACCCTTCAGTACAGGCAGTTTTAATAGCATCATTAAATTTCACARTCATTATTTAATTGCTTAACAATCAGCTTTACAAAATTTTACCTCTCAGTTTCTTCCTTTGCCACTCTAGTAAAGTCATCTTTTCACATATTGGTAATAAATAAATTTTTAAATTTATTTCAGGGTGCTGAATGAGCATTTGTCACTTTTTGTGTGACTGGCAAAATCAGACCTTTAAAACATTTGTTACATGAACAAAATGCCATTCTAGCTGCATGTTATGCCTGGCAAGCTGTCTTTTGCCCAGTTGTAACAGCATCAGACAAGGCTGTCTATCCACCATAAAAGCCCAGTGGATTAGGATCCTGTCTAAAGATGGGTACATTGATACAGACGCATGAGGTTTGCTATGGGTTTTACTGCAGGCAGCAATGATCCCTCCAGCCTTAAAATCAGCCTCTCAGGGCTGGAGTTGAAATGTCTGAGTAAACAATTGGCATCAAAACCTAGAACTGTTTCCCTAGTCACAGTATATCAGTCACTATCCACTACAGGTTTGGGTTACTGGGGCTCTCTTGATTGCATCAAAGGTGGGAAAATAATCCTGGTGTGTGTTCCAATGCTTTAGACTGTCTCTTCTGGACCCCTTCTTGGAAACACTCCAGATTATCTGTACTGTCACAACACTCAACAAAAATAGCAGGGCCTTTCTACCAAGTAGCAGGCATTTCAAGGGAATAGGTGCTTATATTAGCTGTGCATTTCCAGCATCCCATGAGATCACATTTGCCTCTCTTTTATTACATGCAATTAGTGTGAAAAAAACACAACCCACTTCACTACTTGTGAGAGACATTTTGGGGAGGGAAAGTCTAAAACTTGTAAAATGCATTTCAGTAACTATGAAAAAGGAAACTTCTCTTCAAAAGCCTCATGTCATTTCATCTGACACATGAAGAAAAGTGTAATTCAATATTAATACTGTATTGCTAAGCAGAGACCCACTGTAGTATTTATTTGAGGGGAAAATGTTTGGGTTTTTTCTTTTCAGGAAAGCTTACTCAGAAYTTTACAAGTGAGCTGACCCCCATCCCCTACCAAATACGCATTTTATATTGTATACACGTGGTCACTCTGTCTGACCAGCTAAGCTAGGCTCTATCAAGCCTTTGTAGACATCAGAGAAGCTGAATACATTACTTGTTAGCAGGCAAGCTGTAAGGTTGTCCTTGCCTTATCCCAGTCTCTTCAAACTTCAGTACTGGTGTTTTGGATCAGCACAGCTGGGCACTGCTAAAAAGCAAAACACCAAGCTCCAGACTTGCACTCATGTCAATGTCTGCTGTGTGTTTAGAGGCTCAGTGTCATAGCACTGGGGACCTAAGCTGAAAGCAGAGCTACGGCAACAATAGCTTAGTCATATGGGCTTCCTTGAACTTGGAAGCAATTGTTTTAATGAGCATGGGTCAAGAAATATCTGGTCCTTTCTTTTGGGTAAAGGCCAAGGGAGAGTATATTCCATAGCAGAGCTGATAACTCAGCGTTTTGCACTTGATTATCAGAGTTAGTCAAATCTGCTCTGTGTGCTTCACCAATGTATTTAGTTCTCTATAAAGATGTTGTTTCCTTTTCTCCTGCCTGTTGTCTAGTGTGGGCTCTTGTACAGGTAAACAGCATATGGTGGCACCAAGCCAGACATTCTTCAATCTACACAGATGTGAGTGTCAGGTACACACACACACACACACACACAGAATCAGCCAACCAACCAACCAAATGGGAGAAAACAAACAAAACCAAAAGGACTAAACAAACAAAAAAACCCAACAGAAGCCCCCAACCACCCCCCCCCCAAACAAACAAACAAACAAAACCCCAAACCAAACCAAAAAACCCTCCACACCTTTCTCTGGAGTGCAACTGGAGTGCAGTGCTTCCTCTGCAATTTTGAAAAATTTTGGCTTGCAAAATCAGGGTAGTTTCCATTATGAATTTCAGAGGACGACTCATGCCACTCTGTCTTTATGGGTGGAAGCACGTATGGCTTTGGTTTTTTGCTCAGTGTTGCTCTGGGATGCTGGTAGAATGGTGAGAACCTGTGCCCTACAGAGACTTTAGCTTCATGGCTGAAATTAGCAGCAGTGCTCCTAGCAACATGATTTTTGCTAAAGCAATGCTTTGTTTTGCAAAGCACTTGGTGGGTGCACAGCGGCTCTCTGGAATCCCCAGGAGAGCAAGCTGTTACAGAAAGATGGCCCGAAACTGTCCTCTCTACTGCTTCAACTCACCATTTCTTTCTAATCTAGGAAAGCTTGTGATGCACTGTTCACAGCCATAACTGTATGAATTGTATGAATAGCAAGTGCTACTGGAGCTGGGAAGGCCAGAAAGGCTTAAAAATGAAGTCTCCAACTGCCYCTGATCTGCCAAGGCTGCAGCTGTCTGGCAGCCAGAGCCTCTGATGCCCTTGAAGCTTTGAGCTGAGACAGAGAGAATCCCAGCTCCCATATCCCTGTCTGAGCCCTGCTTGCTCAGATTTTGAAATTGTCAAACCAGTAAAAATCAGTATAAAATGGCAGTTGTTCTGTTATTTCAATCCAAAACCTAGTGCAATATCACAACACCTGTTTTGTGCCACTTTCTCATGACAGAAATGCATGTCTGTCTGGTTTTAACATGGTTTCTTGTCTTTCTGTATATCTGGTCCTTATCTCCAACAAATATCAAATTCTATAGTTTTTTCCAGTTTTAAAACTTGACTGTCTGCTGATCCTGAACTAAGAATCTCAACTTTATTCACTGCCAAGACTTGGCAAAATGGTTTTCTCTTTTGTTTTAATCATCGTGGCTCTTTCTTTTTTTAGAACCCTTAAATTTTCTTCTTTTAATCAGATTTTTGCAATCAAAATTATGTTCTGCCTGCTGGCCTGGATTTCTTTCCTAGCTCTGGTCTTCCCCAGAGCTGACAAGAGATAAAAAAAGCTTAAATGATATGTTGTTCATGGAAATTAAAGAAAATAGAATCAGGTTTTCCTGCATACAAAAGAGACTTTTGCTTCCCTCCCCCATGCCCCTATGAATGGCCTTTTAAAGGCCATGCCTTTTCTTTTAATCTAAAATAAGTTTCCACAATGAATTCAGCATCCTTTTTTTTGTAGCTGATTGTGCTAACCCAGTTTCACAATCCCAGCTGCTGAGCAGATCTTTTAGTGCACAGAAACATAAAAGCCACATGTGTTTCAAACAGGTAGAGACTTTGGAAGAGATGCAACACAAGGGGCAATTTAAAATACCCTCCCCCCCTCCTTACTAATTCAGATATCAACAATTAATGATTATGTAAATTTTGATCACACTCTCTAACATTTAAGACTATGATTTCAGTGGGAGATTTGACTGARTTTGGATTTCAGTGGGAGAGTTGATTCAGTTTGAACTGCAAGATTTGGGATGAAAGCRGACTTCCATAAACCAAGAACATAATTGTGGACTACTCCCATGATGACCTGGCTGGGGAGAAAAACCTAGTGGATGGGACTGTTACAGTGAACAGTATGTTTTTTTACAAGCCCTCAGTGGGGTTTGTGAATACAGCATTATATACAGGAAGTTGAAAGACGTACAAAGGGTAGATATAGTTAGATATCTTGCATCTGGTARGCAATTCAAGTTTTTGCAACATAGTACACCTAACACTGACAAAGTCGTACTTATCAGTTGACCAAATACATGGATAAAATGTAAAACAGAAGTTTCAKTGGCAGTCCTAGGGACCGATGTACTTTCAATATGTCAATACTATTGCTCTAATCCAGGCTGACAAGACTTCACATGTCTCCTGCGGATGAGCAGGATATGTATTTTTCATCCTTTGAAACAAAGATGATCTCTTTGGGATGAGGAAGGAGTGTTTGCCACTTAGCAAACAAACTTCTAGGAATTAAGTTTTGTTATCAATGTTTCTCCTTTGCCTTTGAAAACCAGCAGTAACTAAATATGCATGTTTTGAAGTTGATAAGGGAGAGAGGACTCCATGGACAGGGAGCAGAGGGGAGAGGACTGACACTGGGAGTCTAGGAAGTCAGTTAGCAAATCCCTGAGTGTGAGTTCCCTTGAGTCACTGGTCCAGACTCTGGTTAGTCACCTGGAAACAGCTAGTATGGTGCTGTGGGTGTGACCTAAGGTCCTGGGTTTTCCACATTCAGCCCACAGATGGCTGCTTTGACTTTACACCTCTGACAATGCAGACTCACCTGTAAGGGTGGCTATTTAGATAGTCCCTTGTGCTTATCCCAGAGAGGGAAATCACAGTGCAGCCCACACAGAAACAAGGTGCAGCCATTAGATGGGGGTTTGCCTTCTGCCCCCTGTACTGTGAGAAACCCACCATGTTCATGTGAGGCATAAGAAAATTGTTTCTCATTTCAGCTCAATTGGCTGAAAAGTTCCTTCTTATTCTTCTCAGGAAAATCTTACTAGACTTTGCCTTAAGAGACAGGCGGGGGATGAATTAAAGATATCTGTATCTGGGACACTTCATACTTATCATCCTAAGAMGTAAGCACACTTTAAGATCAGACCGTCTCAACAAGGCATTGGAAAGCCTGGTAAGAGAACATTTGTGTTTCAAGTTTCTCATCTATTATCTCTGCTGAGGTCAAGTTCTACCTTTGTGTCATTGTACCCTCAAGAAATATATATGGTAGAATTTCTCCTCGCACTCACAAAGGCATTTTGATGGTGTGCAGTTTTGGTGCTGACCTTATTAGCAATAAATTCTCTTGTGGAGCATAAGTAATACATATCTTAAAGAGAGATCTGAAACACTTTAACAGCAAGTGATAATTCTTATATTAGTTGGCAGCTTTTGAGAAAAATTACGTGTTCTTTCTGCTTCCAGCTCCTTCATTAGTTTTGGGGACAGTGGGAGGATGTTTGTTCTTGTAACTGAGGTACTGTATTGTTTGCAGTTTTGGATTCAAATAACATTCTCTGTGACCTTGAGCAGCCATTTACCTTTTCTGTCCCTTGCTTCCATTCCATAAATGGATTGCAGATTGTATTCTCAACAGGATATTACTCTTTTTCAAAAAGGGTTTTTTAAAAAGCACCATTACTWATACCCCTCATTTATGATTAAATGTTCAACAGAAAGAAATTTGAGGTGCCAGTCTTATCAGTACTTTGTAATGAGAGAAAAAGAGGCAAAAGATCTAAATTAAACACTTGTTATTTTCTGTTTGGAAATGCAGCTTTCTTTACCACTGCATTTTACAAAGGCCTTTGAAAGCTTTAATTTTGGGTCAATTAAGACTACTAGTTTTTGAAACACCATGACCTACACAGATCAAAATTCTCATCCTCTAATCTGTTCTTAATACAGTGTTTTTCCCACTCAGCCKGTCTTGATATTCTTGAATGGGAGYTCTGCTCCCTCAAACAGTCCCTGTCTTTCACTATAGTCCAGATTCAAATTAATTGACATGAACATTGCCACATCTCTTCCAATAATCCCATTTCCTTCAACTTTCACCTTACTTTAGGAGTCAGATCATTTAATATGTTTGGAAATATACTTCTGCTGTACATATGGAGGATATCAGTAGGAGGATAGTACTATAATAAAACTAAAAAAAAATTTACAATCTTTGAAGAGAATTTGTGTTTAAACCTGACTGATTTTCTCTTAAGCTGGTAAATATGTTTTTTATACTGGTTTAAAAATTAATTTTATTTGTGTTTTAGCTCTCACTGTTATTTGCCAATAGTTCCAAATTTCTCTTTGTATGTTGACAAAACACACAGTCATTATGTTAGGTCATCTTTAATGCTTCCTTTTAAACTCCAGAAAATATGAGATAAAAATTAAAAACACATTTCTGAAAAAAAAAATAAAATCAAAACAGAGTGACTATTTTGAGAGAAGTATTTCTAAGAAATGCAACATCTGTAAAGAATGCAAAGGAAGAGGAAGGAACACAAGCCACATATGGCTTATGTTTGGAATTTGAAGAAAAGATGGTATTGTGAGGTACATAGTTCCCATTACTTCTGATTTTCTGTTAGAGTGTTATGAGAGAAAACCTGCCAGGAGTTTTCCTCTAGGAGTCTCTGCAGGGTAGACAGACGTTCTCTATGCCTTCTTTGGTTGACGAGGTACAGGTGAATTTCTATATGAAGATGGAGTGATAGTTAGTGATAGTTCCTTTCTCTTATATCCTGTCCATGTAGGACAGGACTTTGAAATGTAGGAGAAACTATGACTTTCAAAATCTGATTGGCTAGTAGAGGGTTTTCTATCTCAAAAATTTCTACTGAAGAGGGGAAAAAATAAGCAGAATTTATCCACCTAGACCATCTGTATTGGATTGTGTTTTCAGAACTTTATATCTCACTTAGTTTTCAGAAACTATTGTCCAAAGTTGGCTACTGAAATATCRTCTCTGAATTTTATCCATGTTTTTGTTCTTTAGATAAACAACAAAATGACATGCACAGACATGCATGAAGAAGAGATCTGTGGTGTTCCTGTTTCTCTGATGAAAGTTGTGGTAATTTCTCGAAAGGGTCATAATTGCCTGTGTTTCTGAAATGCCCAGTGAAGGTTATGTGCATGCCATAGTGCTTTTAGATCAGACATAAATCCTTTCTTTTTCTTCTTAATGATATTCTTTTCAACTCATTGAATGACAACAACCACGCTATGTGCACGAAAACACTTCTGTCAGTTATATTCAGGGATATTGAATATCTGACACATATAAACTACCTAAAAACAAAGCCACAATTGAAAAATGGACAAGTAGCTTCTTTGGATGAGGGACTTGAGATCTACCTGAAGACAATCACTGCTGCAAAATCTCTTGAAATATCAGGGTGGGCTCTCAACGGGTATAAAGCTTATGTGATAGCTTGCAATCTGGCCAACTGCAATTTTTATGTTCATGTGTGGTCAGGATGTGCTTTTAAATTATATGTGCCACTAATTGACTGCAGTTGGAGGTTCTTTGTGCAGCACGTTTAAAAGTCAGTTCACTTTTTTTTTTTCCTTAATGCCTAAATATAACCTGGAATAGCGAAAGCACCTGGGTTTTCACAAACTCTGCCAATTATTTAAAATCCTAAATTGAACTAAGATCATCTTCTACCAATGAAGATGGCAAAATCTTATACAGTTCTTTTATAAAGCATAGCTCCTACCAAGAACCCTTACAGTTTCACTGGTGAATGCAGAATATGTGTGACAATTTAAACTATGCATTCCAGACAAAATTGTCCTAATAACTTTGGAGTGTGTTTTCTGTGATCAGTTCCAGTGGGAAACTGATTAAATTTCCAGTCTCGATTTTTTGGACAAAAATTACTGTCTAATGTTACTTAGTCAAAACCATACATCAAACCTATCTTATTGCACTGTTGATGAGTTCTGAATTATGTAACTCTCTACTTGTAAAATTCTTGCACAGCTTAGACATGGGAAATTCCTGTCATTTCTGCTGTAGGCTTAGAAGAGCAGCTTTGCTTTTTGAGTGAAGCTTAAAAAAGTGTCAGGCTTTTCTGCCTGAGGCCTTTTCCTAATAATAGATTATAATAATATGATTACATCCATTTGCACAGACATAGCAAGATGATACTGAGTTGCCAGTGAGGCAGCCTCCATGAAGGACTACTACCACCATATTCACAGTTCCATAKGAAGGGAGGGGTCTTAAAAGTATTAACACAAAGTTAAGCTACTGTTTGGAACAAACTCAGATCTGTTACTAAAGGCATTGGGAGAGAGAGATTTGTTAGCCATGTGCCTTCCCCTAGTCTATCTGTGGTCTATGAAACAAATCTTGTTCAAAAATTTTCTGAARTACAGTGTAGGATACATGCTCAGGGAAGTGTGACTGGAAACTCCCCAGGATGTTTACTGATTCTTAGCCTGGAAGCCAGCTATAAAATTCCAGTGGAAATGAATAAATAAATAGGAACAAAGTAAAAATAAGCAGTGATAAAGAGGATAGTAAGTCCATCTTTGTCTCAGTCTAATATCTTTGGCTGTTCTCAAAGCTGTGTAGTGAGAAACATCTTTCAAACAATGTGGGCAGGCTCCAAGCAACCCAAGGAGCTTGCACTCCAAGGAGGAACATGAAGAAGAGGTGGGGAAGACAAACACTAGTAGAGGCAAGTGGCTTGGCTGACTTCCTGGTTGTGCAGGCAGATAACCTTGCGGGCAAGTCTAAGAAATGAGAGGGAAAAGACCACCTCCTTTGTCTCAGGAAGGCCATAAAAGACATAGAGGCTGGGCTGAGATAGACAGGAAAGTGTGAGAAGGTAGTGGAGAAGCCAGCATGCCCTACATCAAGGACTGGCACAAGCCTCTCTTGGCTGAATGTGACACTGAAGCTTATGCAATTGCCTTTCCTGTTCTTGCCCTTCCCCTCTCTTGGGGTTGTAGGGGTGAGGTGGAAGACTGATGGCTAGAGCATTGCTTCTGGGCAGAAATTTGCCTTTTTTTTCCTCCTCTTCCCCGTTATGAGAAAAAGTCTGCTGAAGGAGTACCAGACATAAGCACATCTCCTTAGCCAAAAGGAGACATCTGAATGAAGATCTCAGTTAAAGAACTCAGGTATCTGAGCATAAGTCCAGCCTTGTGAGCACTCAGTCTGAACCCCAGCATGTCTTCGGCAGTGTCTGTGGTTGCCAACAATCACTCAAACATGGTCTTAAAAGCTCTCCACTGGCTGCTGAACTAACTGTACAGTCATCTCTCCATCTCTCTGATGAAAGGAAGAATTACCATAGTTGGACCTGAGGTCACCCAGTGTGGGACTCAGTAATACCATTTTTACAGGTTTGGGAACGAATACACCATGAAAGTTGCTTTCATATGTGTCGGAGTTATCTCTTCTGAGATTTAACCCCGGCAATATAAATTTTTCTTCTCACCRGCCCGTGCTCGAAAGAAGGAATCGGAGAAYGTCTGGGTTGCAGACTGCAGATGTTTATTTTACAAATCTTATCTCTAAGTTCTTTCTGTCCAGCATGAAGTTCACAAGCAGCTGAAAAGATGGTTTCTCTCTTCACCCACGACAGTGCTTGGACTTTTATACTCCAAACTACGTTAACATTGTTTTTCTCTAAACACCAATAACTAAAACCCACGTCATGCAGTGAAATTTTACCTTTACCAATCCTAAAAACCCAACACCCTTTGCAAAGAGGAAGAGGAAAAGGAAGACAGAAACATGTGCTCTGATCACATCGATCTGCCTCCATTTTGTGCCCATTATATCTATATAACAAAACCTAAAATCCCTACTTTCTCACCCAGTGACATAACAAAAATCACACCGATCAAACTCTTGTGACCTCCAAATCCTCAATCAGCCCTGGCAGTGCTTCCCCAATGGGCTGAGACCAAAAGCCACCACTGTTTGTGGCACAGGCCAGGGAGGATCTACCCCCCCTCCAGGCTCCTACCCATCCAGGAGAACCAGAGAGATGCTCTGGTTTCCCACACATATGATCCTGACATTTTGATACAGCTGAGGTCTTGCTTCCCATTCTAACACTATTTCCACCAGAAGGGTTATTTGACGCCTTTGCTCACTACCAAGAACAAGAGATGGAGATTCATTCTAAGAGAATAAAAAGRTAACTGAGAAAGAAAGGAAATTACTTCTACATCACATCAAATATTTGAATTATGTCACTCTCCTTAAGGTAAACAACCTTGCCATGTGTGAAAAAAAATCTTCCCAATCAAAGAGAGCATTATGATAGTCTCAACTACTCAATATTCTTAATCAAGTTCAAATTAGTGAGCATCAATTTATTTGATGCCTTAGTGCATAGCAATTTGCTCCTAAATTAATAATTACTAAAGGAACAGTCACAATCACCATCTTTTACAGAAGATTAATGTTCTTTCTTCACAAATCTCTGTGAGTATGAGTTTAATGATATTTTGAATATTACGGTACATGATATCATTAACTCATCAACATATTCTCAAATAATACTTAAAATTCTTCCTAGAAAATRGAAGGCTTGAATCAATTGCACATTGGATGTTAATGCATCTGTAATTCTACACCAGAGAAGAAATAATAACAAAAGAGGCCTAGAGCAAAGTATTCTGGTAAAAACCAGTAAGTTTCTACCCTGTTCTTTCTGCTCTCATTTCCCTTAAAGGAAGTGCTCAGGACCAGGTTGGATGGAGCTCTGAGCTACCTGCTTTAGTGGAAGGTTTCCCTGCCTGTGGCAAGGAGGTTGGAACTAGAWGATCTTTAAGGTGTCTTTCAACACAAGCCATTGTATATGTCTACTTTTCTGTGATTTATGATTTATGCTCCGCTGTGTCTCTTGGATGAAATTTTCATCTGTAAGAAAATTGGCACTAGCYGGGGTGGCTGCCTCTGGCTTACTCCTGCTATAGAAACCTCATTTCCCATGAGTACTAGCTGCAGTTCTGAATGCTCATACTGTGTTTTCTGGGCCTGCCTAACTTTTTGCTGAGAGTGCTACATTGGAAGGAATTGGGAGGTAATTGGTTCAAAGCTCTGAAATCAGGAAGGAACTGCCTTTTAGAACATTTTCCTCTGTCCTCACTTAGATGCAGTTTTGTTAACATTAGCAAGCCTGATTTGACTTAAGGGTTTCTTTTAGAGTCTACATACATAGTCACTCCTACCCTTTACATTATCAGAGCAGATAAAAATGTGTAAGACACCTCGATGGGTAGAATGAAAAGTTACGTGACTGTTGATGTCAGCCTCATTCTGACACTAGCACAGTATTTTTTCCTTTCTTCTTCTTCTTTTTTTTTTTTTCCTTTCCCATCTCTACATACCAGGGACACCTGAGAAGCCACAGAGGTGAAATGTTTCTATTCCAGTTAGGAGCTGCACGTGCACTCTCTAGAAAGGCTCTAAATCACCTGAACATCTAACAAATCCTTTGGCATGCCAGCAGTTAGTTCAAAGGCAAAGCTGTCCAGCTCTGAGTAGCTATCCATTAAAGGGTTTGATATTGTAGATGAGGGCAATGTGAAAAGACAATCTATCTAACACCCATCCCCTTTCTTGGTTTATGCTTCCTGATGAAAAGTGAGGTGCAAGCAACTGTGTGTGCTGAATGGATGTGTGCTGAAACCTAAATTATGTTGTCAGTGGTGCTTTCAATGCTGACAGAAGGAAGGCTGCAGCCTCTTGCCTAGAATGTGTTCCTGGCTCCACAACTCAGCTGCAGCTCCAGAGAAACCTTGATGAGAAGATGAGTGGTGAAAATCTGAAGGAACACTGTCAAAGAGGAGAGCAAGCCCAATGCATTCTGTTCTGGTCAGTCTGACTTTTTCCTGCTTGCAACTACTGACTATGACTTTCTGTCCTGTCCAGGGCTCTCTCCATTAATTTTAAAAGAATATTTCTGACTTGGTCCTTCCAAGCAGTTCTTTACTTGTAGTTCTTTACAACTACTTTGACATGCAATGCTACCAAGAGAAACTGCAAACGGTGCATTCTTGTCCTGTATGACACGTTCCTAAGATGATTTGCCATGGAATCCCTCTGATACTGAATAACATCCATTCACAGCTAATCCATAATGAAATAGTTGGATGTTACAGTGCTGATTAGAAGGTGATAGGAACAGCGGTGCTTGAAAACAGTATTTGAAGAAGTTAATTGATGGATTCATTCCTCTTCCTGTGAGAGGTGGATGGAAAAGATAATAGTCTTGAGGGGGAGCTGGACTCAAGCTCAGTTTGTAAGGTTCACATCAAATATGTGGCAGCAGACTGCAGCAAGAAAGACATAACTGCAGTCAGAAGGACAATTTCAGCCCCCACAAGCCTAGCTTTGCTTGTTTTTCTACAGGCAGCATTGATTGTGCAGCACCAGTCACATCAGGGCAAGCCAGTGGCATCAATAACCACTCAGAGTCTGTAGCTGACTTGCTCTGCCTTTGCTGAAGTTCATGCTAGTGTTCCAAGGTCTCCTAACCATATTAAATGAGTCTATCTCATGTTTGTATCCCAGCTGTAGTCATACCTTTGATTGCAAATCAGGTTTGATACCATGTCTCCAGGGATTACAGGGCCATCTAGGAGAATATAGGTTTTGTTTTTTGGCTTTGCCATGGCTTTATGTGGTGACTTCAGGCATGTCCTCTATGTCCATGTCTTTACTTCTGTGATTAGAAGAATACAATAATTACTTYCCTGAATCTCCGGAATGACATAAGGCAAGTGCTGGTGAGATGCTCAGAAAAAGGTTTGAGGGTGCCTACAAATAAAACACAAATTATGTGCCAGTACAGTAGTATAGAAATGAGAGTTCTAAACTAAATTTCCTATAAGAATAAGCAACACTGACACACAGAGTCAGTCCAAGCACTATAGAGGGAAGCTGATATAGCTGAATAAATTGACACCTGTCATGAGAGTGCATTCAGAATCGTATTTCTAAGGAAGGATCTTGCATCTGATTTATCAAGACAAGCACCTTGAGCAATGTCTATGTGCCAAAGAACTTCTCTCTAGTTCCTATTCTTCCTCAGCTATATTTGTCCATCCAATAAAATATGCTGCTTTTTGTCTGTAAACCATTCCTTGCTAGGACATAGCATAATATTTTAGCAAAAACCAAAAGGACTCCAGTACTAGAGTACTCGGAAGAATCAAGGATGAGGCTGCTCAGGAGCAAGAATATTGCACAAAATCCTCTCCCAAGGCAAAGTATGGGTGGAGGGGGTGTGTTTTATTAAAATTAGTAACGTCCATGATTATTAAACACACACACACAAAGCAACTTAAAGCTGCCTAAAGAATCACAAGCTGGAAAAGGACATTTTTTCAGTAATAACAGGTAGCCTAAGAAAATAATTACATGAGGGAGTGGCAATACTTCAGTGYGATAGATTATTTTGGGACAAAGTAAGTTGGGAAGAATCTAAATGGCTGCACACTCTTTTGAAGATGAGCGTGTCCTTTCAGGGTGGAAAATGCCTCCCATTGCAGAGGCCAGCTTAAACAAAAGAGGAGCTGACAAGTCGAAGATCATAAAACCAAAAACAGGAGGTTGTAAACCAATTTCAGTTTACAGAATGAAAGAACCACAGGCTGTTCTGAGTTAGAAAGGATCCACAAGGATCATCTCAGGCATGATGACCTCAAGCTCTATCATTATTTAACACCAAAAGATTTTTAAAATGGAAATAGTAACAAGTTTTACTTTTTTTTTCCCATTGAAAGAATATGATAATGCTTAACATCAAAGATTATACAATATAATAATAAAATTACAGGCCTCTGTGTTTTTCTCTGATGTCTTACAGCACTTCAGTGATTTCTTATCTCCCTATCCCTTTAATACTTAGTCTAGTTATCATTCCCAGTTACATATTAATTTTATATTGCTTTTTTTAAGCAGCTGACACCTTGACACCAGTTCCACTGGAAAAAAAGCAAGACAGGTGTAGGAGTTGGACACTGTGCCAGTCTGTCTATAGATGCAGATTAATAAAAATTCATATTGTTTGACACACTGATGTATGCTCTTTCATTTATATAAAGTAAATCTCTGAGGATGGTAAAAGCCTCTTGGTTTACAGCCTTCTGAAGTGACCATTTCTTCCAGCAGCTGTGGAGCAGAGTAAGCACCTTTTTAAAGGCAAAGTATGAGTGGTTTTTCCACAGCATTTCCAAGAAGAATGTTAGATCTTAGTACACGACTGCACTTGTGAGGTATAGTACATACATACTGAAGTGTTGCTGTTGACTCCTTTCAAAGATAAATAATTACATTTGAGTGATGTTGTAGTCAAATCTCTTTTAATTAGACATTGTTGTGCTGAATATTTCCATGTTGTTACCCATATGTCTATGAAATCATGTAATTTTTGATGGAGTGAACGAATAGAAAGCTTTGTATTAGTTTGGCTCCACAGAGACATTTTCTCCTTCCCCAATAAAACTTGTAGCTCCTTTTTCACTCTTCTACCCATCTGGAGCTTTTTTGTACTTATATTGGTATCTTTCAATGCTGTTATGTGGAATACTGAACCAAAGTTAATTCAACTAGCTCATTTTCAAAGATGCTCAAAACTCATTTTATGAGATCATTTACTTAGGGGCTGATTGCCAAAATTAAAGAAAAAAATCTTTTTACAATTTCTGGCATGTAAATGTAATTTCTTTATTTGTAGTATACTGAGATAAACCAAGATAAGGCAGCTCAAAATGTCATCTGAGTAATCTTATATGCTTTGAGTGAAAGTACAAAATTTACATCCTGTTTGTCCCTTTGTTCTCATATACTGTGTTTGGATCCAAGAACTCTCTGCTCTATTTCTCCAACAAACTTTCTTATCAAAGAAAAATGTCAAATGCTCCTCCACAGATGTAGGCATAGAAGTGATCTATGGTTCTTAAATTTCTGAGGTGCTTTAGAAGGAAAAATTGTCCAAACATGCTGTAGAGCAGCTCCATGGCAGCARCTGAGTGTAGAAATCCTTCAGTTAAGCAGTATCCACACAAACTAGAATGAAATGTTAACATTTTTGTGACGTGAAAATCTGCCTTTTGAGGAACGTCATCAGCAACAGCCCCATTCAGATTTACAATCTTATCTTCTTTCCACGATCTTTTTCCTTGTACTTGCCAGGGACCTTAATTGCCTTTGTAGTTACATACTTGTCATTATTTATCCTGTTCTTGTTCAGGTCACATGTTCCTTAATGATTTTTTTCATGTAATTCTGAAATTCTGGACATACTCGTGTATAGTCTCACATCCTACATTCTGACATCCTAAACCAACTAGACATGAACTTTGTATTATACTAGATTCAATTTCAGTGGAATAACTCTAACAGGCTTTCTTGTTCCATAGTTAGTGTTACATATGGACAACAACATGAATTGAATGCAATTCACCTTTCGTTTTCTGCTTCTTCTTGTCCCATAGTATGTATTTCTGCAAGGTAGAGCACATGTATGTCTGTATCTGTTTGTGTGTGTGTTTTTGATGGAGCACAAAGATTCAATGRATTTCATTTCAGTTTTCGGGATTAGAATCTCTGGCACTCTCAAAATTATTTTTTCAAAAGCCAAAAGCTAACTGGTTTTGAAATATCACTGGAGATATCAATGATACCTCTTTCTCTAAGAAGAAAGGAAAATATACACAGGTTGATGGAATTCCCTCAAACTGCACTTTGCTAAAATKTAAGATTATAAAGAATAGTTGGAAGATCAAATGTCAGAGCAAATCTCTCAGTCCTTTAGCAATTGAATACTTCAGAAGAAATATGCATGCATCTTAAACAAACTTTTCTCCCCCTTTTATGTGTTCTTTCCTTCTTCCCTTGCAAAAATCCTTATTCATTTCCTAGAAAAAGCCCTCCTTATAAAGACTCACTGGAAAGCAGGTAGTTTTTCTTAGAGCTGTCAGCAACTGCAGCTCTGAAATAGGAGTTGAGAAATTCAAAGAAATAGCAATGGAAACTGCTGGAAACATAGTAACAATTTAATCTAAAGTTATCTTATTTCTTTAAAACTTGCTTGGACAAAGTGAAAAACATCAGTTTTTYTTCTCTAGGAGAGGACAGTATTTCCAACTGTGATCCATTATTTATTTCTCACTGTACACAGGTTTATTTATTTCCCTTTTCTTCAAGAACACATCCCCCGTGTTTCTTCCTCCCTAATCTTCACCAGATGTGAAAAGCAGCCTGGGAGACTCTGTAGCATTCCTCACCTTCTCACTTGTTAAAGCCATCAACCAGATTCTCAAAAGGCAAAGCCGTCCTTGTTGTTAAGACTACCTGTGATAAGATGTTGTTTTTCTTTCTCCTCCTGGTTTTCTGGGGGTAACATGTTAATTTCAGGAAGGATTTTTGCCCTGTATTTATCAACAAACTTATGACAGGSAGCCAAGATGACCTGTCACACATGTGTTGGGTTTAACTCAGGTCAGGGAAGCAACACATAAAAGCCACAGTGTTCAGGCTGGTCCATGACCTCTATGCCCACTTTCCTCGTCTCCATCTCTCCCAGATATTGAGGAGGTGCTCAAATGTGTTGTAAATATCATCCAAGTCAGGTGACACCAGAGTATTTAACAGAGACAGAATTTTGCATGAAGCTATGGTTTGGTTGGATGGATCATTCTCAAATCTGTTTAAAACTTTAGATACTCTTATTTTTGGTCTTKGCTGTTCTGGTACCTTTGAGATGCAGTGCAATGTGATCTTGCAGTTAGTTATGAGAGCTCACTGTGGCTTTTGCTGAGAAGCAGAATTAAACAGATCCTGGGGGCTTCTTATGGTCTTTAAAGCAATGAAAAAAGGTTTTTCTCTCATTTCTTTGGAAAGACATACTTATTGTTGAGGTCAACCTTGGCTTAGATTTTCGCAAGCTGCAGATCCATTGATAAGTTCAGGAAGGCCAGTTCCTACTTTTTGGAATTGCACTGGCAAACCTGGGGGAAAACAACCTTATCTTCTTCTTTCTTCAGCCTTGTCTAATCAGCGAACCATTTCTCTTTTGTTTTTCCTTTCATCTTTCCTCATTCTTCTGAAGAGCAATCTAATAAATTCCACTCTTCATTTTTATTTCAAGTTGTTAAGTTTTACTTTTAACTAAAGCTTGGGTTGAAAATTTGTAATAACATGGGTGAAGAAATTATGAATAAAATCCTATAAAGCTAAACTGCTGTCTTGCTCTCAGTTTTTCATTAAACAAACACTTCTGTCAATATTCAGTAAATAGATATCACTTCTGTAGGTACTTAAATAGAAGGAAACAAAATTCTGGTTTGCTTTAACTCCTTTCACACAGTTCTTACAGACTTCAGTGCTTTTAATTGTTTATTTAAGACAGATTTTTTCTTTCTGAAACTGAAACTGGGTTTATTTCCTTCTGATCTTGAAAGAAAGAAGGAAGGATTGCTTACATGTTCATTTTCTTCTTTCAATACACAAATCAGGTTTCACTTCAGAGATAYAAGTTCCTTGCAGTCAAAAAATGCAATCTGTGTCTCTTTTTACTCTTGCTGTTTAAGAGTCAAGAAAATAATGGAAAACCTTCTCCCACAATAAGAAATGAAAAACAATCCATGCCCTTAAACATCTGTCCAATGTTCAGCAGTTAACGCAATCCAAAAGCTACAATTCATAGAATTCTAACACAGCTACATTGTTCTCACATAGTTTTTCTATTTCTATTTCTATTTACCTTTCTTTATGTAAACCCTGGTTTTCTGTTGTGTTCTTGCCAGCCAAGTGGTGCAATGTTCCTGGAAGAGAAATAGGCATCACATAGCTTTTATCCTAATCCCACTACCTGTACGTGGCCCCAGAGAAGGAGTAAGTTGTCATAGCACAGCCAGAATCAGCAAACTCCACTTACCACACAGAGGCAATTGCTAGTTGTGTGCTSCTATGCAACATGCCAGGTAGTGGAAAATGGCACTCAGGGACAAACATTTCCTAGCTGAAGCAAACTGCAGTAAAATTGTTTTTACAAAGCATGTTATTTGCAGGGAGAAAAATGGATTTTAGCAGGGAATCACACAATATTTCACATTGGAAATGACCCTTAATATCAGTCTGTGCAGGATCCTCTCAAAGAATGAAGAAATGTTTGCATTTTTCTACTCTTGTTCAGTTTTTAATTGATATTTTGAGTTGACTGGGTGAAAATTCAGATAAAGAAATCTTTCCCACATAGAGGATGTATTAAAGACAAGCCTTTTCCCTTCAGAAGTGCTATATTGGGATTTCTAATTGATTTAGTCTTCCAAATTTGCCGGGGTCCCCAGCAATATACTGAGGCAATCACAGAGCTAGAGCCTGCATGTCCAGCTTTCTCTTTTGCAGTGTACTTGGATTCAGTAATATCTGAAGTCCTGCCAACCTCTTCTTAGACATAGCCTACCAGGTGGGCTGCAAAAGGGCTAAGAGTGTTGAAAAAGGTGCTGTTAAAAGAAAACTGACAACTTGATTTCTAGCATCAGACAGCGAACAAATAGCTACAATGGGAAAAGCTACAAAAGAAATAGCTAAAATATTTTCATACAGACTCTTTTCTTTTTCCACGTACCTTTGGTAATGGCAGGGCTATCTTTTCCTAATGGGTGACACGCAATACTCTTCTAAAAGCTTTGTTGAGACTTGAGACCAAAGACTTTCTTTGTATTTCTGGAACAGCTGTTTCAAAGTGTTTTAAACTATTGGGCTGCTGCCAGACCTCAGTGTTTTTCTGGTTTCCAACACAGTTTGTACAAATTTTAAATTGAAAACCTATTAAKATATTTCTGCAAACAGCTCACCATGACCTTAGACCAATGTTTTAGTGGAAATGTTGAACAGGAAAGGATTGTATTCTGTGAATCTCTGCATTGAAATGCCCTTTGGAAATAAGATAAATAACAGAGAAACAAATAATTTGCAAACATTCATCCTTTGCAGGAGGCAGACTGTATCACAGCTTGCTCTGTGTAACACAGATAGTGGCAGCTGATCCAGAATTTACAGAATTACATTATTTCAGCATGAAAATTACTGATTTACCTGGTTGTAAAGTTACCATTGATTGGTGTGCTACATGAGTTGCTCTAAAATCTGTTCCTGGGATATCTAGGACAAGAATGAAATTTGAGTGTGGTAATGATTTTTAACCAATATATTTTTTTTCCTTCCTCTAAGAAAAGCAAGTGTCTAGCACTAGTGACCATCACATTGCAGGATGGCAGTGTCTCTTCACTATGTCACACTTTTTAGCAATATATAAGAGTTCAGACTTGGTGGTTGTTTTCCTCCTGCAGGTAGTTAAAATCTAAAGCTAAAAATATAAGTTTTTCTTTGCAGATGCCTGAATTCATTAGTGAAGAATGAAATATGAGGAGGTGCAGCCTTTCAACTTTTAACAAGTTCTGTTTTAAGTGAATCCTACTGGCACAATCCTTAGCTGCTGAAAGAAAGGTGCCTACCTTAGATGCTGGAGCAGTCTGAGGTGTATGTAGATGGCAACATTTAAAAACTGTCTGTAAAAGCAAGCAATGCTAATTGCACAGTGACGTTTGCCAAGATTGCAGGAAAATTCCTAATGCATGTTACAGCACATACCATCAAGACAATGAACCAGTGACTGGATCACAGGCACAAATAGGGTATTATTTTGTTATATTACTAATTCCATTTGCTGGAGCTAAAATGGCCTGTCCATTCACTGTTCCTCACTCTAGTGTAGAATACCTATGCTGATCATGGAAGACAAACTTCCACCATAAAAAGAGAACATGCTCACCACTGATATGCTCATGTGCAATCCCTGCCATTTTTTCACTGTTTCAGTTTCTGCCAAGGGTGGGGAAAAGGGATTTTTCTGAGTAGAAGGAGTTCCTCCCAGTCAAGAAAAAGTGGAGGAGGGAGTTGTCTTGTACTGTCTTGTCCAAGTTACTGAGGTTTTTTTATGTGAATCTTTTCTTTTCTTATATCCTCTGATATTAATATTTTTGCTGTTGCTGTTCATTGCTGTTTTCAGTAAATTCTTCTTATCTGAATCCTTTGCCTTTTTTGCTTCCAATTCTCCATGCTATCCTGCCACAATAGGAAGAGGGAGGGGAGGTGTGAGCAAGAGTGGTGTGTGGCTTTGAACAGTCTTAGTGGGGGCACTGGACTGGGCAGTACCATTCCTAGACCACAACACATGGTAATCCTGACACTTGAATTATATTGCCTTCAGTTGTTATTAATTTGTCATAATAGCTGTCTATTGATGTCTTCTCTATGCCCCATTTGAATCTGTGATGTGTGTTTTTCTCTGTTTTATCTGTGTATCATCTGTAGTGCTTCATGTAGAACCATGCATATGGTTCTACATACATCATTATAATATTCCCAGTAATGAATACTTTACTTTGCATACAGATTAAATTACTTATTTGCCTTGGTGTTTCTACTTTTGGTAGTCTGTACAAGGTTCAGTCCTGGTAATGATTTTAAATAAAATGAGCCAAAAAAGTGCCTCATTGTGTCCTTTCAGGTAAACACAGTTTGAAAGAAAAAAACCACTTATTTTGATCATCCTGATTGTTATTACCTACCATCGGTTCATCAGCCCACCTCACATTTACTGTACCCCTTCTGTTCCCATAAAGCTATTCTCTAGACAGGTAAAGGAATTGCAAGAAATKAAAAAGGTGGAGAAAATAAAACCAGACAAAATTATGCTTCATGTCTTTACTATGCTATCTGCTATTTGACTTTTTTCCCCTGTAGGACCACCAGTGCTATAAAATGATTTCTAAGCCCATAATCTCTTCCTTACATTGATCAGCCTTCCTTTTCAGAGCTTGTAGAATCAGGTACAACATACCATTTTGACTTGTAACAAAGACAAAAGCTAGTCATTTGACTTTGCTTTATCTGATGGATATTTTCYTTCTTTTACAGTGTAAGACAACTGTTGTAAATGAGAATCTGCTTTTGCCCAATTTTTTTGTGCTCTCTGTTCTAGTATTTCCTGTAATGTTTTCTCTCAGTGTTATCTCTGAAGAAATTCCTTTCTCACAAACTACAATAGCTCAGACAAGCACTGAACTCAGTCCTGGTTTTGATGCAATCGAGAGAAATCATAGAGCATCTATTGACACTGCCAAAGCAGTGATTGTACTGAAATTGTTTACCACTGACTTTACACAGAGGAAGGYCTTGCCAAGGATCTCCATCACATAATTTGCAGCTGTTTCTCAGGAGGCCTAGAATTTCTGTTAAGTTGTTCTTGGCAGAATGTAAGGTGTCTGGGAAGCCAAGTTTTTAAGAAGAAGATTAAACTGAGTGCTTTTAAAAAATAAATTGACAAATTCAAGGTGTCAGTCCCAAAAGAAATTGTATTGACCTCTTTGGAGTCTACTAGACCTGGAGTTTTATCTGAGCACTCCAAAGCAAGGCTCTGCAATAGAGCTCCCAATCACTTTTGTCAGTATTTGTTTAAAAAGTTGCTTTTTCTTACAATGGTATCATATATGGTAGTATCAACACAGTACCAGACAACTGATGATATTCTGCCCTTCTGCTAAAGGATTCTTGCAAGATTGCAGAAGTCATCTTCTGGCAGATTATGAGAGCTCTTTTACCATCTCTGTGACCACGACCTTGCCTCAAGGGCAACTGCAGRGCAGCTGCAGTCAAAGGTGATCAAAAAGTGGCTGTAGGTGTGGAGATGCTCTAGGCAATGAGCAGCAAGGTGAGGTAAAAAAATCCAGATTAGGAGAGATGTGAGGAGTATATAAAAATATTTATCTTGGTTATATAATATTGTATCCTCTAGTCTCCTAATATTTCCCCYTCCTGTGATTCCTTGAATAGCTATGAACCTTGGTTCTAGTTACAAGTTGTCTTTGGCTCAGAGTTTTTCTTCTTCATAGTCYTATTCATGCTTCTTAGAAACATGTAAAGACAACTACAATGACTACAAAAACCTTTACAAACATTTCATAGAACCATAGAGTATCCRGAGTTAGAAGGGACTGACAGGGTGAAATCAAGGACCAACACTGATATTYCTATGCAGTGACTGCTCCCATGTTGCAGCTGGCTTAAAAAGAGCCATTTCAATGATGAAGATCTCCCAGGCCTGTATTTGTACATGATTCCTCAGCAAATGTCTTCTCTGTCTCTGCGACCAGATGTATTCCCACCTCACCCAGCACAGGAACTGATGCTGATGGCATATGAGCAAATCTTTAACTGCAGCAGATTCTCTTTCTGTTTGAATTTACCATGCTGATGGYGATTACAATACATGCCTGAACAGAGTTTTCCACCTGTGTGTGACRAAGTACATGACCACATAAGATGGCRATGACTATCTAACAMGGAAAACTGAGTATCACATGCCAGCTAGAAATTGATGGGAAAACSTCCCAGTGATTTCCAGGGCTTTTGAACAAATTGTAGCAGGCAAGGGGGGGAATATTAAGCTACTATACATGCAGCTCTCACTTGTTTTATCAGGAAGGGTAGGAGTGTATTGGAGAGTGGAGCTTGTCTCTGACAGATAGCATCAACACCGCAGCAATGTTTATTTTGCTATGGCAATATAAATCTCATTGCTCCATTTAGAGAATGAAGTGGGAACTGCTTGATGGCTGATTCAGACCTTACAGTTTTCCATTGCTTTTACACTGMATAGAGGACAGAGGTGAGCACATTTTATTACATCACCCTATTGGGCCTACTTAAAACAAACAGTGATTTAAGTTTTGTCTTGAAATATTTCTCCAAGGTTTACAGACATTAAATAACTCATTTTTGTGGGGGATTCTTGAGAAAATATGTTCAGTGCTCTTGTTCAATAGTGACACATTGCTACTGAGTTTAATTAAAACCAAATGCTATTTCACTGTAGTCATCAGACCAACTGCATCTGTCTATGTGTGAGAGAGCTCCTGGCAATTATCAGAATGGTACAGTATTCCTCCTACACCTGTATGTGTGCGAGACAATAGTAGAGAAAAGCCAGAGCATAAAATGTCTTCAATTGCTTCCCCTGTGCTTGTGAAAGACTCAGGTATCCAAGCAATGTCTGTCCYGATAACACAACCTAATCTCTGAAAAGGGAGGCCTTTCTTTCTACCATGGCTGATAAGGTATAATTAGCTTGTGGTACTCACTGCAGCTAGATATCACTAAGAGCAGACACTTTAGTAGGATTAAATGGACAATGAGAAAGTTTCTCGTTTCAGAAGACAGAAAATGAATGCATCTATATATGTGTTAAGAGAGAGAGAGAACACCCCCTACTTCCCTTGATTGTAGCAGAAAATTGCCGTGAGTATGTTATGCTCCAAAATTATTTCTGTCTGCCTCCAGGATGGCCACTGCCACCTGCAATCAAAAATAATTTATAGGAGATGGAATGTATGATGTAGTTCTCTTAATTATGGCAAACATGAGAAATGAGAAAAAAGCAATTATCCTAATAAAATGTGCCCAGAAAAAATGTGCTATGAATACTTTACTGTTTAACACTATAAATATGCTAATTGTGGGCTAAATAAAACAGATTTAGCTTGCACAAGCAACCTTCTTATAGAAAATCATAAAAAAGACACAACAACTGAGGTAGAATCACAGCCCAATTAATCCAAGTCTCTGGAGAGCCCATAAAATTTCAAGAGACTGCTTTTCATCCAGTATGTGGGCAAGTTACATACAGTTTCACTGACTGATATAATTAAAGAAATGGAGGCAGTGGAGACTGAAGGAGAGGACTGCAAAATGAAGGGAGGCAAAGGTGGTGCAGGTTTCTCCATGACAAAAATTGCATATAATGAATGTGTGCATGGAGCTGGAGGATGAGAGGATGTGGGGCTGATCCAAGGAAGAGTGAAGTTGAGAACTGGGTTTCTCCTGAGTGTTAAACACTGAACCTCAAGTCAAAGTTATGGAGATTCTCTTTCAGCCCCATTTCTTTCCCTTCACACTCCTTGTAATTGTATTTTTGAGTCACCTCTGCCATTGCAATACAGAATACAAGTGCTTAACAGAGGGCTTTCACTTTCATTCCTACTGAAAAGCAGTTGTTGGCAGCTGAGATTTTCCCCTTTCTTTTTCTTCATTTTAAATCACATCCTTTAGTGAGAGGGAAAAAAAGTAGAAATAGCCATATTGTACATGTACAAATGTACATGTACATTTTTGCACATGGTCTGCTTTGGCTCAGTTTTGTTAACTTCCATTTATTATTGTAGAATTCAGAGGCACCAGCTGGGAGTGGCTTATCTCTGACTCACGTGAGCTTTACTCAATCTCTTGAGCTGTAAGTAACAAAAGTCTTCAGGATTAAACTTTGAAGGAGAAACCCCTTCACCTCAGATGGCATAAACAAAACAAGCATACTAAAAGCAATCTTAGAGAATTTTATTTCCTCTTGTCAAACATCAGAAATACAAATATCCTGGCAGCAGTCTTGGAACATTAGGCCAGTACCATGGAAGTGCCTCCCTCTGTAACTGGATTGACAAAGATGTCTGTTAGGGACAGTGGCATGGTGATTGACTCTCCGCTCAGCAAGGTGGGACAAAGTATTGATCTGAAGGGCTCAGCAAAGCACCTCATAAGTGATCTTTAAAAGTCCAAATAAAGTTTCTCCAAGAATTCATGCTCATGGTTTCTTAGTTTGGAAGCTTTTATGGGGCAGCCACGGGTCAGTCAATATTACCACTGGTTTAACATTGCATACAGAATGCTAAGAAAGCCTAGTACTTTCCTATTAAAAGGAATTCCCCAGATAAACAAATCAGTTTCCCTCTCATATCCAGTTGATTTAGTCTTTTGTAGATTGCTGCCAATAAAGTGATGTATGTAGTGTACCCAGACTTTTCTTCCCCGAAATATTTATTGTAAAGCATTAGACACTGTGGTTTACCCCCTATATATCAAGTTGCTACTACACAGCTCGAAGAGCTAATATAATTCTCTGGGGCACCCTAAAAAGACATACAAATTGCCTAAGAATGTAATTGCTACTGAATTCTCTTGCTYGTGTTTTTAATGGACAAAAGAAAGATCCCTAAGAAGAGCACAGACAACCAGCCAACAGACCAAAGATTGACCATAACATTTCACATGAAAATCACAAACTGATATGGACTGATTTCAGTTTACAGGTACACCCATGTTCCCTAAAACCTCTGGCTCCGTAGTGATCAGAAGTACATACCTAAGGGGAGAGGAACACCTAAACATAGTGAAAATGCCTTGATTTAGGAAAAGGGGGTGGAGATTTTGGTTGTTATTTTTCTGACTGGTTTTTTGTTTCTCTTTTTATCTTCAGTTTGTCTGAAGGGCAAGCTCTTAGAACGTTGGACTCCATGTTGCAGTTAAATGAGTCCCTCTGTTGCTGGTGGTAGGTTACATAGCTGGCTATATACTACAAATGTAATTTCTGAGGTTATGGAAGAGCAGTGTCATTACTGTTAAACAAAAATGAGAGCCACTATTTAAAAGAAAATGTTTTCATCTTCTTATCACCAATGAAGTTCAAGAACATAAAACATGAATTTTGAAAATAACTGGAAGAGATGTTAAGGGCTTGGGGACTGAAAAATAAGAGTGGAAATGAGGAAATAAGTGCAAATTGTCTTTTAAAATAGACATAGATGTTTTTAACATAGGCATGGTGTTTTTAGTGTAGACTGTATAATCTGATTTATAATAACTTGTCCTGCATGAGATATCTTGCTCTGTAATTTTCAAGACACAAGGAAAGACTGTGCATGGTTAGCTGGTCTAAATATAACTGAATTTTTGCCACTTTTGGTCTACCAGCTAAGCAGATCAGTGGAACACTGTTCACAGAAGGCCACATACATGTACAGGGAACATTGACCCAGAATGGATCAATGTTCCCTGTACATGGATGGAGAAGGGATGTAAAAACACCATGCGTTAATCTGCCTCTGTTGAGGCTGATGGGATTTTTGCCTGGGTTATATAAAAATAGGAATGCTGCTCAGCATAAGCTTGGCATCTATTTCTTCAGTGCCTTTGAGAGCTAAGATGAGCCCTGAGAGCAGTTTGTAAACACCATTTCATTTTTATTCCTATCAGTTTCCCCTAATGATTATCTGCTGCCTTGGAAACCAGATGTGTATTTCACAGCTGCATGGAAATGTGGGCCTATGCTAAGTGTTTTTTCAATGGGAAATTTGAGATGCAGATAATTAAACTTAGCCCAGAAAACCAAGGCAACTTGACTGACTGAAAACCTATTTCTGGTCCCAATGCCTTTACTGACATTCTGTTTCCATATGGCTTTCCTCACTGCAAGGCTGTTGGTAGCTGTGACCTGAAGGTGTTGAACAAAGGTGATGTCCCAGCTAACTGAGTTCCCAAGGGAGCAGAGAAGGATTGTCAAGTGACCAGGGCATTGTTGAGGGCTCTATACCTGCTTTCTCCTTGGTCAAAAGCTTGCCTTCAGAAAATGTCTCCAGAGCCCAGCTCTGGATTTCAGTGATTACAGGCTCAGTTCCTCAGAAGTCTGCTCTTGTCCCTCCAGTTCCACCATCTTGGTGGGGAGTTTTGCTCTGGCTCTCCTTAAACACTTAACATCAAGACAGATTTCTGGGCATTAAAGTGAGGTACCAATGGCTGAATTCAGAGAACTCTGGCAAATTTGCTTACATCCCAGTAGCAGAGAATATGGTCCCCTAGCTTTAAATATACCAGTGACATTTTTGTCTCAGTACAGGCACAGCTGCAAAGTACTAATAAAAGGTTTCTGCTGAATTGCAAAATTTTATAATTTCACAGAAGCAGTGTCTTATCTCCTTTTTGTTCCAAATATAGAAAATTTCAGTCTATTAAAATGCTCAGATTTCGTCTTTGTATCATCCTGTGGGTAACCAAATGCCCTGAATTGCTCAGTCAACCATCTGTTGTATATCTCAGCAAAATGTGAATACACTTGACCAGAGGATTAGGCAACAAAATATGTTATTTCATTCCCATTTCCCCCATATTTTCCAATACTTTACTGGTATGAAAGAGGTCATCCTGTGTCTTGCAAAAAGTTGTTGTCAGGAAGGTTTCTGGTACCTACTATTAAATCTTTCAGTAAGTTGCTTTCTTCCCCATTCCAGAGACCAGTAAAATGTAGCCCACATTAGCTCTGTGCCCGGAATAATCTGGAGTTTGTATTGCAGGGAAGGTGGGATTTCAATTTTTGCCTGCAATTAAAATCAGAGCTTCCAGAGAATCAGGATTTGGAAAGATGGCCAAAGTTTTGAAACCTCCCAGAATTCAGTGGGTGAAGAGTCACTCTGGGGAGCCAGCATATTTAGAGAAAACTGAGGACCTTTTAAGTATTATCAAAGCCTTCTGCAGTCTACCTAACTCTTCTCATTCACTAAATGAGCAAATAAAAACCTTCTATTGATTTCTGTGAGGAACTGAACAAGAAGAGAAGTAGACTATTCAAATGAAAACAAACTGTCACTGAATCTCTGAGAAAGTAGCAAGAGCTCAACATGTCCAAGAGTTGTGGGGAGAAAAAGAGGAGTTCCAGCTCCACCATGGAGCCTACTGAGGATGTGTGTTGGTTTTTTTCACCACAAATTGTCTCTTTTCTGCAATCACCTCAGAATAAAAATCAGGTTAGTGAAAGTTGGCCCCTCTATCATAAAAGAGAAGCATTTTTCTAGCTGTTGCTTCTGCTTCTGCTGCAATCCAAGAGAGGCCTTTCCTCCAGTCCTGCTTATGCAGAGTTTGTAGAAGGAAGTGATCTTGTTTGTTTCCACTAGGCAGCTTTAACATATGCACGATTTTTAGAACCTTTCAGATGAGATCACTAATTTTGGAAGAGGTATGTTAGACATCTGAGGAGGAAGATGCTGGAATAGGCATGACTTATATGTATGTATAGCTGACATATACACATGATATGCACCTAACATCTGTTGTGCATAGGAGCTGGTGGAGCAGTCCCGGTCCCATTTAAGCAGCATGGCACACTACAGAAAAATCAGACATACTTGGATTCCAAGTGAGTTTGTCAGACCAGAAAAACTGCCAAATACCTTTAAGGAGTACACTAAATCACATTGACCATAGTGACATTTTGTGGTATGTATTAGAACAATAGATATCTCACAGACTGCAGGAAATTCCTTAAAGCTTTTCTGCGTATGGAGCAAGACTATGTGACTGTCACYGTCTGTGTACTAACATTGTATGAGCAACAGAAAACAGCCTAGACCTGAAGAAGGAAAGCAGTCAACTGTTGAAATGTAAACCATCATTTTTCTAGTRTAATTAAATTCTCACTGAGGATTGTCTGATCAAAACTGCTAATCAAAGCAAGTTGTTCAGGAAATATTGGAATTAATGAACCCTGTTTTTTAGTGGATTGATATTCTACACTCTTACACCATGCCACAATAACATTTATTCCTCTGCAAGTTTCTTTCAACCTCGTGGATCCTGCTTCTCCCACTAGGGCCAGYTCCTCCACCCATGTCCTCTCTACTGAAAGCTGAGGAAGGGTGCTAACAGCTGGGGCCAGTGCAGTAACACTGCAGCCTATGTTCCCTTAGTGGAGGAATTTAATAGATTTTTTCTAATTGTACCAGCCACTGATCTTCATGGTGTTTGTAAATAATTGATATTCCTGAGCCTGGTACACCCCTATGATGCTGGCCAATGGAACTTGTAAGAAGTAAAAAGTTTACCTGGGCTATCTTATTTTCTAAGGAAATGTGGTTGAAAAATCATGTTCCACATAAACAAAATGTTGAAATGTAGTTTAGAAGATTTCTTGGTGCTATACCCTAATTTCTTATCAAGTACTTCTGCTGAATTCTGTTGTTTWTACACACTCTGTTTTGTCACCTATTTTAATTGTAGCATTACATTGCCGTAAAAATGCTTTGTTCTTGAAACAAAGGAATAGGTGTTGATACTTTGAAAATTTTTCACCATTTCATTTTGTGATTACCCCCTCATCCCATGGCAGAGAAAAATACATATTAAGAAGAAATTATGGCATGACACAACACATATAGTGAAAATATTCAGCTTTTAATTAAAAGCACAGCACAAAACTTTTCAGTACACTAGAAAAAAAATCCAACCTCTACCTGTGTAGTATCATTGTATATACCTTTAATTGCAGCCCTCAGGTACATTATTTAGTGATTAATTTCCATAAGCAATCAAAGAATTTCAAACATATGTAAATTTTTTTTTTCATTTTATTCAGTCGTGGGAAGAATGACTAGAAGGCACAGAAAACTAACTACACTTTCAGAGCTAACAACACTTCAGCTTTGATACTGCTGCAAAACTGTGGTTTTGAGATCAACTCTCMCTTTTCTCAAATTAAAGAGTAAAAATTAAAGGCAGATCCCTATTCTCCTATGTAGTACTAAAATTACAATTTCAGAATGAGTGATAAAGTAATGAGGGCAGACTTTCTATTGTTGTATATTTAGTTTTAAAGAAATATCCATAAGACAGTTGTTCACAGTCAAGCAAGTTAGAACCTTGCAGTATACAGTACCTGTATTTCCTCTGTGGCAAGTTTGTGCCAAAGCTTCTTCTATTTCTGTATTTTACCCCAGGCCAGAAAGAGTGATGATTTTTGCTGTTCTTGGCATAGCCAGGAAGGCTTTCATCACTTTTCTCTTTCTCAGACCTTGTCTTGAGCATGTCAGCTTTCTTTCTTCATCTCCTTTCATACCACTTCCTATTCACATATGATCCTCCCTCCCTTGTCTAGTTCTCGTCAAGCATAACACGGCCAGCTGGTTTTATCTGTGCCACAAACAATGGTATCAGACTCCACTAAATGATATTCTGCCAATGCCAGCCATGGTTCCTTGTGTCCTTAGTTGGTTTCAAGTTGTGGCCCACCTTTCTTCCCATATTTAAATCCTGTGTTTATTGGGGATTAAAATCTGTGAATGACTGGTGATGGGGGTGGTGGGAGGAGGAGGTCATTCTGAGTCCAAAGGGAATCATCATTGTCTCTTTGAAAATGTCCGTGTCTGTTTCCCAGACTGACCATCTGGGACACTGCATTGCACTAAATCAACTACAAAGACAAAAAGGGAAATAGGAAAAAGTAATTAAATTAGAAAAAGGACAAATTTCCCAGAAGGTGCTGTCCAATGAACTTCATTAAGGAGTAGAAGTGGTGCATATACACTTCAGAATAGTGAAAAACAGTGACACTAATAGAACTGCACTTCCATCAGTAAACAAATATCCATTTAACTGTGTGCCCCTTCTTTCCTTTCTAACTGCTTCTCTATTTTAAAGCACTTCCCAGTAGTGTTGATGTCAAGAAGAGATGTGCCTGCAAACAGAAGGTAGTGAAAACACAACAGGTTCAGTATGTCTTCCTGAACCGCTGGCAAACTCTAACACTGGGGATGTCCTGGGTCATCATTTGAGAACATAATTTTTTTCTGGTCTGGTATTTATCAGACAACAATGGCAGATTCACAGGATGGGTTAGCTGAGACACTCGACTTTCAATCCATATGGAATTCTGGGTTCTGCATTTGGAAACCAGCTGAGGGATGTATTTGATTCTTCAAGTGACAATAAAGTCCTTCCATTTTCAGCACTAATCCAAGGGGATATTCTACAGCAACTTCTGAAGTTAAAGGCCTTGTATCTGTAGGAACGAACTTGTTTACTCCCATGAGTTTCCAAGCAATGTTGCTGAGGAGCTGTTTAATCTACTGATAGTGCAACGTAATATATCTTCAGTCATTAGGGAAGATTCAGAGAGTCAGGAAAAACAGAGAATGTTGTACCAGAATATAAAATAGGTTTTAGAGTCTTGCATAAAATGATTGCAAACCTCAGGCGGGACTCTGTCAGCAATTAGTTTCCATTTTGTGCAATTACCRAAAGCTATAAAATAATGCTATGGAAAATAGGTATTGTCTGGCAAACTTGAAATTTTGGATGAGAGTGCAAAAAAAGTTGCAAAAATAAGCTCTAATGCATACACAAGATAAAGTCGTGTTACATGACTATCAAAACAAAGAAATATGCCAAATGAATGTAGTACATTAGCTATATTAAAAAGAAATAAATTGATAAATTTCAAAAATACTTGCAGATGTTTAGTTATTTGTCATTCTTCCTATGGAAGAAAATGCAAAAAAAGTCACTTTTTAATTGTTCTGATCTCACCAACATCCAGATCACTGTACTCAAGCAATTCCATGCAACTGCTGTTTCTTATTCTTTTTCATAAATTGTGCTGGTTTCGCACAGAAGTTATTTTTTCAAGAAAGTTATAGCAAAACCAATTAGTGATTGGCTTTGAAATTGACAACCAGATTAACCAATTAAATATCGGGATACACCTCTGGACTGTACAGGTTAAAAATCAGAAGAATCCMCGGGAAATTCCTCTTTCTTCCTGAATTGGAAGAGGTAAGCTGGCTCTGGCTCCCTCCTTGCTGGGGGGGGGGGGCAGGCTGGGCCAGGCATTTTTTCCTGGGAAAGCCTGCTAGGCGCGGTGACTCCCGGGCAGGGGAAGGGGAGGAGAGTATGCCCTGTCCTGTCCATGTCCTGATCTGGCTGTGCAGCTGATAAAATCTGGATGCTGTAAGCTGCACCTCCACGGTGGCCCGGGAGGCCTGGCAGGGCCGGGCCGGSCCCCGCCCCAGTGGTTGCAGGGCAGAAGAGGTGGTGGGGAAGCGCCATGAGAAGAAGATCGTGGTTGTTCCCCTTCCCCCCCAGGATACTCCAGCCGCTGTTACCAGGATCCCTCGCCGGGAGGGGCCCAGCCATGAGAGATCATGCAGCTGAGACCAAAGGCGGCCCTGCAGCCGGGCAAGTGGCCCGGCAGCCGCCAGAAGCCTGGCCCAGCCCAGTGGGGCCTGACCCTACCGCCTCTGGTCACCGCTGGGAAGGTCTATCATGCCCTCTGCAGAACTGGGGGAATGTTAGCTCTTTCCGTGACAGACAAAACTTGCAAAGCACGAACCTCTCTCTGAGTGAGAGAACAGCCAGAGTGGAACACGAGATTGCAGTCCGTGAAGAGAGAGAGTTAAGTCCTCAGTGGGAGGAAGATCTGAGAAATTGC